>BGPR01017695.1:0-32057 GCA_013235015.1 Araneus ventricosus | reverse complement strand
TGAGACAATGGGGGCTAGATAGAGTGAATGTAAATGGAGTGGATAGAGTGAGAGGGAAGGTGAGATGGACGGATAAAATTAGCACATTTTTTTCATTTGTTTTTTCGAATGGTGCATGGAGCGGACAGAGTGAAGTAGAAGGAGAAAGGAAAGATAAAATTTTACTGAGAGGTAAAATAAAAAGTAATTGTGTCATGAGGGTGGTCAGGGATTATTGGGAAATGGTTGGGTGTGTTTGAGAGAGGGTTGGAAGCATGCTATTACTTTGACCAGCAGTCCGGCTCGGCAGCTCTAAGGACACTGTCTTTAGCGTCAAAAATTTTAATTTATTCACACTTAACAGCTCCGCTTAAATTCTGACGTAAGAGATAAGGGGGAGGTTAATTTCATGAAGATAGCATTTTCCTTCACATTATTTCGGAAGCTATGAATCCACTACCCATAGAGAAAAGTTTCGTTTTAATGGTAAGTTGAACTTGCTGCTGAAGAAGAAAAAAAGAGAGAAGATGAACCCTCTCTCATCTGTGACTTCCTTTTACACGATCGATGAATTAAATATTTCCTCATATTCCGTGTTTCCTGTCTGGTGCTGTTAATGTCGAAGCTCTGTGTCGCGATAGAATATTAAAACTGGGAAACAATACTTCAAAATCACCGATCCATGATATCCACTGGATTGTCTCCACAAAAGAAAAAGAAAGTGAAAACTGTTCGTTTGGAATTTATGTGTTGAGGGAAGTTGTTAGTCCGATAATCAGGTTAGCAAAAAATGGTAAATAATAATTGATAGAATTGGATTTTTATTACTTTCCCCTATAGGGAGTATAGAAAGTGTTATGATGGTAAAAATATTCGACCTCGATATTTTGATATCTCCACGTTTTAGACTTCCCCTACTCCGAAAAAATATTTTTGGAATTATATCTGTCTGAACTCTCTGTGTGTGAACACGATTCCTCGAGAACGCAGTGAGCACCAGAAATGTAGATTTGTACTAAATTTCGCACCAAATGCGTCAGCGGGAAGCTTGTCTGTCTGTCAGTCAGTTTGTATGTGAGCATCATAACTCAAAAAACAAACAGCTAGATAAGTGAGATTTGGCATAAGGTTTTATAACTTGACTTGTAGATGTGTTGAAATTTTTTTAATGAATCCATTATCGGATGGATTGACTGTTGGAACGTTTGTCCATCCCATTATCGGATTGTCTGTTGACCGGTTGTCCTATGTAAGCGCTATAACTCAAAAACGCCGTAAATTAGATGTCGAACTTTTTATGTGATCTTTACAACAACATCGTATTATCTGTATAAAATTTCAGACCCAATAGGTCTAAGAAAAGAGGATTAATTTACAATAAACTACATTTTCATTCATAGAATACTAAAACATAAAAGCAGAGGAAGACTTCTGAAAGAATGAATATTTGAAATTTATTAAATTTTTGAAATATATTCAGAACATAAATGTTTTTATACTTACATTTTATAGAATTCAAATTTAATCTTGGGGAAAATGCTCACAAAATTATTTTAAACAATATAGGAACTGGTAATAAATAAAAAAAAATTCACCTACAATAATAGCCTATGTTTTCAGTTTTAGCAAATTCATATGAATTATTTAAACTCTGAATGATAAATGAAAATATGAATTATTATACCTAAACATTTACTGTCCAATTTTTAATGTGTTCTTATATAAAGATTTTTCTTTCAAAAAATAGTTTTGTGTATTTATTTTACACTCTCTGATATTTTTTGTTTTTGTTTTGACAAATATTTAGATGGGAAAATGAAAATACATATTAAATGACTAGAAAATCATCCGCCGTGGTTTGACGGGTGCAAATTTCTTCTTCATTCGAGAGATTTCCCTTCAAATTTGACGTGTTTAAATATATATATATATATATATATATATATATGCGAGATAAATGTTTAACATTGATTGAAAACAAATAAAATAAACATGTGTTTTATGACAGGAAATATTGTTTTTATTTGCATATTATTTAAATATTTCTTTATTCAAAAGACCTCTTGATAAACAACATTCCGTGTGAAGTATTTTTCGTTGTTTAATAATTTTCCTTGTACTTCAGATGTCTTTGTGTAAATTTTAACGTGATTGGGAATCCTAGACCTTGAAAGTGCAACATAAAGCTGTTTATGTGAAAAGACAGGCTCATCGAGGTAAATTCCAACATGATCGAAAGTTTGCCTCTGCGATTTGTTGATAGTCATCGTGTAAGCTGGAATTAATGGGAACTGGTGGCGGTTGAGAACGAATGGTAGATTCACGTCACTGATGGTTAATTTAATTCTTGGCAAGAAAACAACATCGCCACGATTGCATTCAGATACAATTTGGATTACGATTACAATACACGATTGCATCCAGATACAATACCACTGACGTAATTTACTACTATCTATGAAATAACGGAAATTAATTACTAATATAATATCCCAGATCCTCCGGTAACGCTCTGACGTCACCAACAATAAAACTCGCGCCATAGCACTGCGAGACGTTAAACAGCATTATTTCATTGTTAGAGAACCTGAATTTCAGTAATTTTAAATTTAAAAGAGTAATTGCCGTTTAATTTCAAATTTAATAGCTCTAAAATAGTGAAATAAAATTTTCTGTCGATTGATATAAAATTTATCTCGCTATGATCAATAGTTTCCGAGGAATTTTAAATTATGTTAATCCTATATCTCAAATTATGTCCGTTTTTAATAGAAAGTAGTAAATTACGTCAGTGGTATATCATGCGCGTGATATAGTTTGGACGCCAAATTGTATTGAATGCAATCGTGGCGATGTTGCTTTCTTGCCAAGAATTAAATTAACCATCAGTGACGTGAATCTACCATTCGTTCTCAACCGCCGCCAGTTCCCGTTAATTCCAGCTTACACGATGACTATCAACAAATCGCAGGGGCGAACTTTCGATCATGTTGGAATTTACCTCGATGAGTCTGTCATTTCATATGAACAGCTCTATGTTGCACTTTCAAGGTCTAGGATTCCCAATCACGTTAAAATTTGCACAAAGACATCTGCAGTACAAGGAAAATTATTAAACAACGAAAAATACTTCACACGGAATGTTGTTTAACAAGAGGTTTTTTGAATAAAGAAATATTTAAACAATATGTAAATAAAAACAATATTTCCTGTCATAAAACATATGTTTATTTTATTTGTTTTCAATCAATGTTAAACATTTCTGTCGCATATATATCTATTTAAACACGTCAAATTTGGGAAAATCTCTTGAATGAAGAGGCAATTTGCACCCGACAAACCATGACGGGTGATTTTCTAGTATTTTATATCAAACATTTATCTTCTCTTTAAATACGAATATTTTATTTATTTCCCCACCAAACGTGCAATGTACTACTATCCGTTACAACGCAAGCATAATGAAACACATTGTTTTTACTTTTCTTACTCTGTTTTGTCTATATAGTAAGATTCAAAGCCCTCAACCTTGCTTTTGATTGGTCGACGTGAAATGTACACATATCGCGTGATTATATTCAAATATACGTATATTCGGATTAAAATTTTTAAAAAATTAGAAGGCATTTTTAATTTGCAAAATTTGTCAGCTGCTCGGGGCCTTTAGGAAACGCGGGGCCTAGTGCGGTCGCACCGCCCTCCGGTCGGCCCTGCCCATCAGTTAGTAGTGGAGAATGTCCTTCCTTTGCATTCTAAAGATTGCAACTCTACAAGTAATACAGGCACCAGCAGTCTGTCTAACAGGCACTTGGGGCATATCATGACCAGACATGATGGCTGGAGTCAATTGTTCTCAAAGAACTGAGTGATGATGTCCATGCAGTCAGTTATATTTTGAAATTCATCGATTCGGACCTAGTATTTTCCGCTTTCGCATGCTTGGCTTTTGTTCTCTTTTGAAAATTATTTTGATGCTACCATCTTAGAATGCCACGCAAATTTTTAACTGCGCAGGAAGCCTTGATTTTTTTGTGGACTTAAGATGACAGTGATTTAGACGACATAGACAATGAATTACATTTTGTTGTTCGTAAATATCCTCTTGAGCTATTTGAGTTGATCTGTTTGAAGGTGATGCGGGTGAAGGGTACCCGGGTTTACCTCACTCTCCCCTACATATCGAAGCTATTACTAAACATTTACTCCTTGTTGCGCAAATTGCTTCCCAAGTTCTTAAGTTTAGTGAATATTCTCTTGTTTCCATCTGTTTTAGAATCTACTGGATGTTTGAGGTGTTTTAAACCAGTTTCTTGCCTTTTAAATGAATTGCTGATAAGAATATATTACTTCTCTAAACCCCTTCTTATTTGGAACTAAACAGAATAAAGCAAAAATGATGTTGAGTAGCTCAAATTTAAAAGATTTGATATACAAATCAAAGTAAAAATGCTCATTACTTCTGATTTACAAAATTACATTTAAAAAATCCTTAACTTGATCAGAAATATTTTTATTAGTTCTTCGCTGTAACGAAATTCAAACCAATTTCATTGCTGTCATTTCTCAATGCATTCAGTAGGTAAGTATATCATAAGTCTTTAACATCTGTCTTTCAGCTCGAGCTCCCTGAATTGTATGATTTTTATTTTACTTAATAATTTCCGTTTAATGTTTCAGGTTTTCCGATACCACACATATACAGTTTTTTTATTTAATTTTCATTCAAACCATTCGTGCAAGGTGTATTGTAGGTTAATAGACATGCTAGTTTTACAATGTTAAATTTAAAAATAGGAAATAAAAAGGAAATTTATGTTTGCGACAATTTTTATAAAATGAAATGTATGGTGTTCTGACTCCGAGTAACGCCGGGTATGTAAGGTAGTATTAACCCTGTGACTGCGTATCCCGCGATATCCATGGGTTGGAAGCAAATCTATTTTCTGCTGCATCCTGCGATTTTCACAGACCATTGTGTTTACTTAGTACCTTTATAGTGTTGGATCATATACTAATAAAGCTTTGCATATAAATAACAACTCGCTTGGTTCAATGGTATTTCAACACGTTTGCAAATGCTGTATCTAAATAGCCATTTAAAAAAAATCTGCCGTCAGAGGGTTCAATAAAGATGTAGAATACGAAAATAATTTCAGATAAGATATACACCTTCAATTCCAATTTATACATACTAAATTTCTTTTATAAAACAGAAACTTTTCCAGAATTACCATATTTCTAGCTATATTCTCCATTTTTCAGTAAATAAATTTATTGCAATTTCATTTTCTTAGCAATTAAATTTTCTGAGAAAAAGAATATTAGAACGTCAATGCACTAATTTAAAATTTACAGTCCATATAATTTATCGTTTATTATTAAAATTAAAAAAATTAAAAGTGCGGATAACTCACCAAAGAATTGAAGGTAACCTATAAACTGAAAATGAAAAATAAATATTTTGCAGCAGTGATACCGTTTAAAAATATCGAAAATGCATTTTTAAATTTTTAGCTGAGTTTCCGTGCTAATTCGGAGGCAGTGTGAACTCTATCTGAATGTTTGGCAAAGGACTAGACAATATCTGTGATTTAACACCCTGGTTGTCATGGTACTAGTGTCATCAAATGAGCAGCAACTAAGAACAAACAAGGTTTCGACATGAATGTTATAACAGTTCTACGTGACCTTTGGCTCGCGTGATTCCCTGTATGGAACAGATTTAATTTTGAGCGTGCATGCATATAATTATACACCATAGCAACTCGTTTAGAATGAGATACTGTAGAATAGTATCATGAATTACTTAGAAATTCGTATCTGAAATAAAGTGTAAAGCATAGAATGGCAATAAACAATTCATTCCGTGATCTCCGGAAGTTGAAAATGCAGCAATAACAGTTCAGAGTCTGATAACATTTGCTATTCAGTTTATAATGTGTCATAAAAATAATAAATTAGTTGTTTCCTTTGTTCTAAAGGTTGAAGCAGAATAAAATTTTTATTTCTTCGTAAATTGTGCTAATTAAGAGTTAGTTACCAAGAGAAGTGCATAAAGTAGGTAAATATGTCAACTTTTAAATGTTAATGATTTTTGAAGCAAACTTTTTAGACAAAAATGGTGTAGATAATTCATCAGTGAATTCGTTAAATTATTTAAAACAATTTTCGTTTGCGTTTCAAGTTATTACTGATACAATAGCCCAAATCTGTCTCTCGGTAGCACTCTGACGTCACCAACAATAAAACTGGCGCCATAGCACTGCGAGACGTTAAGCAGCATTATTTCATTAATAGAGAACCTAAATTTATGTCATTTTAAATTTAAAAGAGTAATTGTCGTTCTAATTTCAAATTTAATAGCTGTAAAATAGTGAAATAAAATTTTTTATCGATTGATATAAAATTTATCGCGCTATGATCAATAGTTTCCGATAAATTTTAAATTATATTAATCATATATTTCAAATTAATTTCCCTTTTTTTTATAGAAAGTAGTAAATTACGTCAGGAGTATATCATGCGCGTGAATATAATTTGGACGCCACGATGCATCTGATTATTTACTGCAATCGTGATGATATAATTTGATAATATTTTTTGGCAACGTTTGACAAGCAGAGAAGTGCTTTGTTTTGATTAGAATTTCGAAAAAAGAATTCTTTTGAAATTTTAACTTTTAACTTATGTTTGACAAGCTGAGAATTTCATGGTTATTGAATTATAATAAAATTGTTAAACAACGAAAAATACTTCACACGGAATGTTGTGTACCAAGAGGTTTTTTGAATAAAGAAATAAGTAAATAAAAAAAATCCTGTCATAAAACATATGTTTATTTTATTTGTTTTCAATCGATGTTAAACATTTCTCTCGCATATATATCTATTTAAACACGTCAAATTTGATGGAAAATCTCTGGAATGAAGAGGCAATTTCCACCCTCATACCATGACGGGTGATTTTCTAGTTTGAAATATAGGATTAATATAATTTAAAATTTCTCGGGAACTATTGATCATAGCGAGATGAATTTTATATCAATCGATAGAAAATTTTATTTCACTATCTTAGAGCTATTAAATTTGAAATTAGAACGACAATTACTCTTTTAAATTTAAAATTACTGAAATTTAGGTGCTCTAACAATGAAATAATGCTGTTTAACATCTCGCAGTGCTATGGCGTGAGTTTTATTGTTGGTGACGTCAGAGCGTTACCAGAGGATCTGGGCTATTATATTAGTAATAATGCATGTTTATTGTTCATCTCTTTGCACTCAATTAAAGTTTAATTTAGTCATGCTTACGTCCTATTTTGAAGTAACACGAAGGTTATTTTGAGAAGATCTTCGCAATTTCGAGTCGTAGTGAGATGACGAGGACGGCGTCTGAGCAGGCACCCCACTCTCCAAGCTTCCGAGGAGCACCGGCGAGAAAGCATATGGCCCCGAAGGATTGAGAGTGCAGCGGGCTCGCTTATGTGACGGTGGGATAGAATTTCGAGGTTGCAGCCTTCCGGTCCGAGACCTTATCACCAAGTCACCGAGGCCCCCACTTAATTAAAGAATTTATAAAATACATATGGGGGGGATATTACCAATAAGCATAATTTAATCGCAGCGTAAATGAGAATTGTGAAACTCACATATGATAGATGGCACCAGGAGTCCTGTTCATGATACGTCACGAACAGCGCCCTCTTTTTCCTCACAAAACCGAGGAGCACGCAACGAGAGTCGCAGACTAGAAACTCTCTCTTATTGCAATGTTGTTAGCTTTTCTACAAATACTGATTGCCAAAATGTTCTTTTTGATCAACCTTTTCGAATCATGGTTATTGTTAGACGAGATCTAACATCAATCAATCAGTAAAGCAAGCCAGTTTGGGTTTATGCTAAATAGCTTCTAGAAACGTCACATCTTTTACCGATATAAATACGGTTAGAATTGTGATAACGTTGGTTATATTAATGTGTAGTAGTATTAGAAATGACGAACTATTATCATCGCCCTTCTGCTGACGCCGGCTAATTCTATTTCGTAAGTATGTTTAATCGAGGATTAAGATTAAATCGGTTGTATTTATATATGCTTATATTTTTATCATCTAATAAAGATGTCTATTTTAGCTATTATGAGTCGTCGTCAATTATCTTGTCATTGTCATGAATGCATCTAAATATAAATTAAGTAAACTAACTGGGTTACTCTGTTTTATTAGATGTATTACTGATCGCGTTTCTTTGAAAACCAACGGTAATACAAGAAATGTAAAGGCTTCTCCGCACGGCGCAAATTAAGCCGCCCGATGTTAACTATGCAACGGTAACTGTATCCCATCTATATTTTCCTTTTGGTTATCACTAATTCAATAACTACTTTTAACCCCATTGACGTCTATCCCGGTGATAATCTAGTTAAAATAGGCATACCTTCATGCCAATCATTAAACTCCTTATTATCATTCTTTTGTATATAACTTCCCCCTGTAAAATTCTCCCTCTTGTTCTTAAATAAATGCTCTATATTTGAATTGAAGTCTCTCCTTTTTTTTCCATGTAATAATTTGTAATAAAATGATATGACTGAAACCCCAACAAGTCCCCATGACTTAATTCCGATCCATTTGCCTCTTAAAGGTAACCCCCTGTGAGTGTTCTGTTTGATCTAATGGTATTCCCACATACATGGTGCTATCGTATGTTTCTCATACCTCGTATTTAACCGAGCGAAGCGAGATTCTATTCGTTTGTTTTTTACGTTTTCACGATTACGTGTTGTTCGATTTTATTCGAATTTGTCACTTCGATTTTCTTCAAATTTGTTCTTGGAGTCAGTAAAAAAATGACGTATGTGTAAAGATATTGACTTTCTGATTCCGTTTTAAGATGATGGCCAGTTTAATGGTTCCGTTTCATCAGTTTTTCAACGTTTCCAGACAAACAGAACTCCATTCATAATACCTCCAAAAATACCAATAATAGCAAATGGTATGTAATTGCAATTTTTGTTAATACTTATAAAAACAGGCATTTGATTGTAATTTTGTGAATACTGATAAAAGAAGAGTCTTGTGTAAATAATTAGCATTCGGAAAAAAATGTCTAAACCTTTAAAAACTACGATAAAAAGCAGATCATATTTTTTAAAGTGAGGTCTAATTTCACAGATCCACTAGTAATAAATTTCTATAAATTAGAAAACCACACAAAGGAGGTAAATTGCGTTGTAAAATTACGTTACTGAGAGTAACACCATTTGCACAGAATTTCAAAGCTATTGGTTGGACAAAAATGGGTAAAAGAATTGTGTGTATTTTCACCCTTTTAAAATTCAGTTATAAAGCTTTTTTTTTTTAATTGCACATATTTCATGTTGGTTTACATGAACCACGTAAATGTTCTTTATGTGCGAATCAGGGAAGTGGTTTTTCATGCTTTATTATTATTATCGCATTTTTAAACATCTATAAAGTTGCGTGTGTGTGTTCCTGATACAAATATGCAGTTTTTGTCCAATCTTAATGAAATTTGGCACATGTGCTCTACAAATCAGAAAAAACATCACTGTCAACTTTTCAAAACTCAAAAGCAAATTAACACATTAAGCAAGATTTGGGCATTTTCTCGCTATATCTTCCGAAATTCTTATCTCACAAAAACTATTATTACCAATTACGAATCCACGATTTATGTCTGGGGGCGAGGGCTGAGGTCATAAAAATTTTGTATCTTCGTGACGAATGTGACTTTAACTTTACAGACTTGACTCGCCTGAGAATAAAAATAATAAAAAACACTAAAATACTGTCGATAATTTAAGAAAAAAAAATGCAATCAAGTAACCAGCCAAAAAATGTCTTCGACCGCCTCAACTCTAGAAGTACAACTGGAATGACTAGAAAAGTAGGAAAATTTTCGATCCTGTCAAGCCAGAAAGAATTATTGTCTTGTTTTTATTATTATTTTTTAAAAGAAAAGGGAAATTAAGAACAAACAGTTGTAATGCTTTTAAATAATATCGAGATTTCTGGTTTAGCTCTGGGGGGCTGCTGCCCGATAACCACTGATTCACACATTCGCCACTGATTGTTACACCATCGTAAAGTTCAAAAAATTAGCTTTTCAGTGACACCAATTTCATTTCTATACATTTTTTACATATTAATTTTACTATACAAATTAATTTATACACAAATATACGAAAATTAAACACATTACGAACAAGAATACAGATAAAGAACTGTTGCTAGAACACATTAACAAAATTCTGGAAGACCACTGGAAAAAAATGTTTGAAAATAAAGCATTCACAGTAATACTGATTAATGCCGATCGTTTCAAGATGCCAAGACTAGCACTTTATGACGATTTTACTCCGGAAAGGGGAGGTAGACAATACGATGAGCTCATTATCCGGAGTTTTTTGTTGGGTCATGCTAAGTAAAATGTAAATATCTCCCCCTCCATTTCTCATTTCACCCCTATTTTGGTGAAATCAACTCCGCCTAGCGCATGCGCAACAGCGCGGAGGGTTTTGGAATCCTAGAATCTATACTTATAAAAGGCAATGTTTGTGTGTGTGTGTCTGCGATGTCCATACGAATCTATCGCACTTACAGCTATGAGATTTGGCACACAGATAGTTGTAATGATGACTGAATGCACCTCGAGGCCGAAATTTTAAAATTTGATCTAGAAAATTTTTTATTTAATGTTTTGTGTTGTTTTGGCTGATTTTTCGCACTAATTTCTCAATAGAATAGTTTCGAATAATTGTACGACAAAAATAGATACACCATCGGAAAGAGCACGCGATTTCCGTCCTAATGAAGTTAGTTTTGAATTTCTAACGTAATTTACTGAATTTTGAGAATTTTTTTAAAAAATAGTCACTTTTCGAAAATAAAATTTTCCGGAATTTTTAAAACTCTTGCATCCGATGTTCTAATAAAGATATCATTTTCAAAATTTTTTGGGTAGTAAATAAATTATTTTTCTCTCATTTAAAACAAGAACGGTTAAAATATTTCATTTCTTCGATTTTAGATTAATTTATTTCTAGGTGGGATCAGAGAATTTTTCTCGAATGACGAAAACGAAGAAGCACGTCTTTTCGCACTTTTTCGCCTTGGCTACGCCATCTGGCGGAAAAAAAAGACAGCCGTGACTTGCCCCTTCGTTCGCAAGCAATAACGTTCTGACTCAAAGAACTTCTTTGTTCTGACTATATCTTTAGTTAGCAAATTGATTTCAAGGAGCTATTTACATAATCTGTCTTCAAAGTTTAAACCTGAAGTGGAAGATTTATTCTCTCTTTTCTTCTTTGATTCATTTTGGAAATTATGTTGGTATGTATCTTTCGAGGCGTATCGTATTCTTCCATTTGAAATCGTTTAAGATTTCATTCTTTAACATTTTACCTGGTTTATAGGAATTTTAGGTTTAAAGCCTAAAAAAATTTTGTCGAAAATATTGGTTGGTTTGGTACTGTAATTTCAATTTGAAATCATTTCGTTGAATGGCTTTAATTCAAAGTATCTAATGTCACCAATTGACTATTTTAAAGAGGATCTAAACATTTTAAGGCGTCAGCCTGACTGAATTATAATTGTTTTTACTCATTTTGAATTCTATAATTTATAATTTCGTTGTCACTTTAAAAAAAAAAAAAAAACGTATCTTTAATTAATATCATTGTCGCGAAGAGAAATAAGCGGTCAAAATCAGTAATATATATATATATATATATATATATATTCTTGTATTGATTTTGTTTTCAAAAATTTATTTTATGTCATTGGGCTTTAAAAAAACATTTTGCTGAAATTCATGATACCACGGGCAACGCCGTGCGGGTACTGCTTAGTCATCTATAATTTATATCAGGAATAACTATCGATTTGGTTCAGCTATTCCATTTTAGCGATAAATATTTTTACTTTTCCAAGTAAATGAAAATAGATCTTTGCTCTCATAGTTTTCTGTCTCCTATAACGTTCCAATACTAAAAAGACGGAGCAACGCCAGGTATTCTGCTAATATAAACTAAAATTAAATTAGTAATAGACTTTATATTTGGATATAGAAATTGCGTGGAATCCGCAAACATCACGGACTCTTTGTTTGAATCAAAGCGATAGTAGATTCCCAAAACAGATGTGTCATCTGATTAAAAAGTAGAGAAAACACGTTGTAGGACAAAGCAACGAATTCTTGATGATTATACAGTAAAACTCTGATTAACCGAACTCGGGTTATCCGAAATGCCTCTGAAATCACAAATACAAAAAACACGTATACAGTACTGTAATCGCGGAGGCGAGACATTTTGCAACGATATCCCTACTTCTTTCTTTTAAACCTCCCCAAGAAGGTCAGTGATCAATTTTAGAATGCTAAAATTAAAATTAATGGAGGTAAACAATATCCTAATTAAATTAATTAGGATATTGTTTACCTGTGCCTGTCAGGCGCATTGCGCCCGAACTCGCCGGTACGAATATTGCGCCCGACGGTGGGTAAACTTTAATAAAGAGTATACGTGTAACCTACAAAGAGAGTTTGGAATTCGTTTCACACTCAAAATATTTCCTCAAAATATTTCAAAATTTTCCTGGTACTCAACAACTATCGAAAAGGCCCTCCTATATGGCGCATCAGTTTGGGGTGGGGCCTTAACGAAAGTACAAATTAACCGTTTACACTCCATCCAAAGAATATTTCTTTTAAAATTCACCAGGGGCTACCGCACAACATCGACCAATGTACTCAATGTCTTATCTGGTATCCCCCCTCTTCATATAACCGCAGAGGCTGAGTATATAAAATTTCAGATCTGGGTGCGGCGCTCTACCGATTACAACAATATTATTGACAATATTTCTCTTGACTATAATATGCCAATTAATAATATTCCATCCAATAGAAAATATGTCTCTCTTCCGCCACAAATTCAAGATATAGATTTCGAGGTATACACGGACGGATCCAGAATCGAAAATGAGACTGGGTTCGCCGTGTGTACCTTCAAAGACAACCAAAACATCAATAATTTCTGTTTCAAGCTCCAACCACATAACTCAGTTTCCCAGGCAGAACTGGCGGCCATTCAACATGCAGCAAATTGGGCCGCCAGTAATAACTATAAAATCAATATATATACAGACAGCTTGTCCTCAATCATGGCTTTAAAGAGCGCCAGCTCCAGATCTAGTTTCGTTATATCCGCTAAAAATGATTTATCCGCAGTTAAAGGTTTGGTCGGCCTCTCTTGGGTAAAAGCCCATGTAGGTATTCAAGGGAATGAGTGGGCCGACCAGCAAGCAAAATCAGCGATCTCTACAGGTGTGGGGCTGGATATCCCAGCCCCTCGTTCTTATTTAAGGAGAAAACTTAAGGATTATATTTTACACAAATGGACAATTTATTGGAATAATTACGACTCAGCCTCGGGGACCAGAGTTAGAAGTTTTTTGGATACGGTTAGCCCCTCCTTTTTAATACATAACAAGATTTTAATATATTTTTTAAGTGGGCATGGTCCATTTCCATTTTATTTACATAGATTTAAGAGAATTGATTCACCACTTTGCATCTGCGGGCAGGTGGGCGATGCAGATCATTACACTTTTGACTGCTCGCTCACCAAAGATTTTCACTTACTTAAGCCTGCTGACGCTAACAAGAAAATGTGGTTTAAAAATCTTCTAAATAACAGACATGCTATCGGTAAATTGTCGGAATCTTTTAGAATTAGCAATGAATTGTGCGATTCACTGACCCGAACTGGGGACTTTTAAATTTTTTAGCCTTTTCATCTTTTAAATTCATTTCATCTCCCATCTATTTATATATATTCATCTCATAATTTTTATTGTATGTCTTTTATTATACTCTTTTAAAATGGTGACTGCATGCTGGGGAGTTTACTCTTTTGGGGGTGCTGCTGGGAGGGGTGGGTGAAGTACGTCGGGAGTGTATTCTCCTGGTAGGGCCACCCAAGGCTTGAAGGCCACTCCAATATTCCCTGCTTGCACTTCTTTCCAGCATTGCTTTTAATTGTGTTATGAGAAATTTTTATTATATGTTTTATTATTAGACATGATTTTATTGATCATTTTAATATTTTAGATGATATTTTTAGACTGTAAATATTTAAAGCTGTATTTTTATTATATTTGGTCTTCTTCAATTTTATTGTATTTTGTCACCGCTCTCCATGTCGATCCTTGCTTGCTTTCCCCTCTCCTGGTCAGTCCTTTATTCTAACTGCCTCTCTTCCCATCTGCCGATGTCCTTTCCCCTCCCGCGTTTTAGTAATCTACCCGGGGGGGACCCAGTTGGTCTAGGTGGCCAATTTCCTGTGGTTTTAGGGTTTTGGATTCTTTTTAACGTTACTCTAGATTTTACAGATTTTATATGTTCCTTGCGTAACTTTTATCTGACTTTTTATTTCTTGACTGGTTTTCATCTTTTTTTCATGTTCGTTGGATGCGTGATCTTTGGATCTTGTTGAGCTCGGTTCATGTCGGGCTCCTGTGTGCTATTTGGTGTGAATCGTGGGTTTTTGTGTGTTTGTCTGTGTTTTGTCCTTTCTCACGGCCATAATGGCGTAGTTTGTTCATCGTCATCGTTCTGTGTATTTTAAAAATTTCTTATGTAATTAAATACTGCCCATGTTACGGGCAATGCTTGTAACTGACTTGATTTGACCCGATAAATCTTGCCCGTTGGGCTGGGGCCCGCTGTTCTTTCGGCGTGCTCTTGGGGTGCCCTTTCTCCCCGGCGACCCTTTTTGCTATAAACCATTTTTTTTGGTAGGCGGGGTCGCCGTGGGAATCTACAATCTACTCAAAATATTTCAGAATTACAAACTATAATTAGGTACAAAATAGTAATGGATGTTCATGGTTTAACCGAAAAAATAGTTATCCGAAACGGCTTCCCCCTCCCCTTTAGTTCGGTTAACCGGGGATGAACTATAATCTCAGCTTTTGAAAATTTGCCAAACGATTTTTGATTCTTCAAAACGCCTGTAGAAAAAAAAAAAAAAAAAAAAAAAAAAAAAACACCTTGCTAACTTGTCAAACAGACCTAAAAATAAACAAGACATGTTCTGAAACTGCTAATGCAATAGACGTGACTTAAAACAGATTTGCATAAAATGAAATCGTGAAGATTTGCAAACATTTCCAAGGAATATCACCCATGAGGAAAACATCTGACAGCATATTAGATTAAATATTTATATACTTTTATGTTCTTCCGCCGTTCCTTATTCAACAGCCAACCTACACGTGCACTTCATTCCAACAAAAAAAATTCTTTCAATCTCTTAAGAACATTTCTAGTGTGTCACCACATCCTTCTGTAAACATCAAACGATTTTTTTTTTAGGAAAAGGTCAACGCCAGGCCTTTTTCTCTTGAAATAACTCTTCGCTTCGCCCTGAAAAGATTGCATGAATAATTCTTTGTACTTTTTTTTAAAGTGAAGTATTTTTAAAAAAAAAATTGTGTGTCTTTCATTGCTGCAAATGATAATAAAGAAGCGTATAATCATATGCGAAGATGTTAAACAAACGCATAATTTTCATGCATTCATAAAGATACTTCCGAAAAATTATTTGTGAAGGGCATTCATGTCATTGACATTTACAACTGCGAGCATGTTTCCTTAGAATAAAAAGAGGATATGTTTCAGTGATTTTCTTTCATAGTATTTTCAAGCTATTTATTTCTAAAGAAAAAAAGGACGGACCCCCCCCCCCATAAATTATATTTTATATTAACTTTATTTTCTCATGACATAAGTTTAAAATACAAGACGTGTCCGAAAAGTAAACGCCTATCATTTGATATTAAAACTTAACACATAACTTTTAAAAGAAAATTTTCATTTTTAAATGCAAGAGAATATATTAAACTACTTTTGTTAACAATTTCCGTCATTATTAAGACACTTTTCATACATTGTAATCAGTTTTTTACTCTCCTTATTACGAGGTATAAAATAAGAAAATATTGTAATCGTCAAAAAATTTGGCTCGAGATTTTGACGCACTTCCACACTTTAGACCTCTCAAAATTCGAAAAATTCATTTTTGGAATTATATCTACCTGTGGACATGGTAAATCAGAAACGGAATAAGCTTGGCGAATGAAATTTGGTATGTGTTCTTAATAACACAATTATAAATGTATATCAAATTTTGGACGAATTCCGTTTATCAATCCGCGTGTATATGACCATGACAACTCAATTAGTATATGGATGAAATCTGGCATAGGGTTTTATCGCCAGAATTGTTTCAGCGTTTCAAATTTTGGACCAAATCCGTCAAAGAATTAACTGTCTGTCTTTTAGTTTGTGAATGCTAGAATTCAAAAACATAACATGCTAGTTAAAAGAAATTTGAGCTTTAGTTTTCACATCACAATTATAAACGTGTGCGATATTTTGAACCCAATCGGATGAAGGGAAGTATTCCAAATGCACAGTGGCAGCCAGGATGGGAGGGGAGGGGAGGGGAGACCGCCCCACTTTTTACAGGAAAATTAAAATTTTTATTTTATTTTAGCTGCCTGAAACTAGGAATTATAAAAAAGCAATAGTATCAGGGAAAGCTAGCTAATTTGTAACTAAATTTTTAAATTTTGTTGTCTACCCCCCATATTCGCGGGTACTTTTAGATGCCTATAAATTTTCCCCCACCTACTTTTTCCATTCAGTCGCCGCCACTGCAAATGCATATTCGTTTATCTTTACTGAACTACGAAGCTTAACACAAATCTACGAACCATAACATGTATAGGGAAGGCCGAAGAGAAACTGACTGTCTGTCGCACTGGGTATTCGTGCATACGTTAACACAATAACTCAAAAAAGGCAACAAGCAAACTGGAGAGATTAATTTTATTACGTGACCATCCAAAACACCCAAATCGTAGATCTATGTTAACACAAATCTACGAACCATAACATGTATAGGGAAGGCCAAAGAGAAACTGACTGTCTGTCGCATTGGGTATTCGTGCATACATACGTTAACACAATAACTCAAAAAAGGCAACAAGCAAACTGGAGAGATTAATTTTATTACGTGACCATCCAAAACACCCAAATCGTAGATATGTGTCAAATTTTGGATCCAAAGCCGTCGAGTTGTAGACTGCTTCTTTATCTGTCCATATGTATGTGAAATGCAATGAGCTATACATATGAAATTTGATATGTAATTGTAAATTGATTTGATTGTAAACTGTAGATCTGTATCAAATCTTGAACTAAATCGGTCAAAAGATGAGTTACTGTTCTATAGCGTATACTCGATTCTCTCCACGGTACTTGCTTGTTAAAGCGGCCACCGAGATTGAATCGACAAACAACCGAAATATATTGCAAAGATAGTGGTAAAATTTTGCCAAAAACGTTTGCAACCCTATGAAAACGTGTTATCCTGTAGTCGTGTCATTTTTTAGCTCGCGTATTTACGTGTTGCTTTTTTTTCTTAAATTCGAATTGGTTTGTGAAAAATATTACTTGTTTTTTTTTGTGAATAGAGCTAAATGGAAACAGGACAGCTTGTTTTAACTTTAAAATATATATATATATATATCCTACGACTTCGCTAGCCGTGAGAGCCGGAACATAGTAGCTTCTCTAGAACACTGAACTTACGAGCTTGTTTTTTCTGTGAATAAAGCTAGGTGGGAACCGGACAGATTGTTTTAACTTAAAAAAACATCCTACGACTTCGCTAGCCTCGGTACCCGGAACTTAGTAGCTTCGCTAGAACAATGAACTTACGAGCTTGACGAAATCTGAAGGTCGCCAAATAAGCTCGTAGTCACTTTAACAAGCAAGTACCCTCTCCACCATACGATGAAGGTAAACTTGGAGTGCGTCATAATGTGTGACTATACGAATAAATCGAGGAAAAAACACTCCTATTTTTTTATTTTCTTCCTAAAAGAGCGACAATACCATTGAAGATAACCAAGCCAAATAGTGGCTGGTGATGAGACATAGATATCTTTAATCACTCCAGTTTAATTTAGTAATATTAATGTCCCATTCTGAGGCAACGCAAGAATTGTTTTGAGACAACCTCATAATTTTGAACCGTTATCAGATGACGATATCTGACCCGGAATCCTCTTTTACAAACTTCAGCAGGAGGAAGTTTGATACCCGATGTCAGATGCACGGCGGATCTTTGGTGGAATCGATTTCGAACTAGGAAACCTACGATCTCGTTGCCGAAATCTTACCACCGGGAAAACGCGGCCCATTTCAGAATCCAAACACTGCCCCATGAAATGACGACATGCAATATCTCCAAAAATAAAAATAGTTTTTAAAAACACTTTTATTGGTATACCAAAAGTAGAATTTGTCACTTTAATTATTTTCTGCTTTTATTCTTCAATTTATAATCAATTTTTTCAATCAATAATTTTTTTCTCAAATTCATTAATAGTCATAAATATTAAAATAGTGCACTGTCATCGAGAATTCATAAGCGTACAAAATTCTAGCACATCAGGAAAAAATTTATCTTTACGAACAAGAAATTAGTCAATCTGAATAAAAGTATATAATAACTTCAATTTAAAAAGTTTTTAAAACCACACTTTTATTAGTGTGTTATATATAGCAGAATTTTTTTATATTTTAATTACTTTCTACTATTTAATTTTTAGATTCATTGTTTTCCAAATTCACTACCAGGTGGTGGGCTGGTAGGGAATTAAATTTCAATTTAATTAAAGAATAACTGATAATTAAGTTCTGCTAATATTAAAATAGTGTATTGTAATAGAGAACGTGCCAGTATACGAAATTTCAGTCTTCTAAAGCCTCGGACCCGCGATCAGATAAACCACAGATTTCGTCTGCGATGCGCGTTACTTCCCGCTATGGGAACAGGTAGGTTCGATGTCGCTCGGGGACTTGTAAGGGCATCTATGGTTTCCCGCGTTGTAGCGGTAAAAAGCTCAAACATCAAAGACGCGAGAACGAAGCGACGCGATCCGTTCCCTTGGCCTGTTGTAGTCTGTGCTCTGTTCTCGCGTCGTAGTTTTTTAGCAGTTTCGAATGCATAATTTTAATGATGATAACTACATTTTTATTGATAAATTTTCATTTTTTAATTGCTACGTTATGTAACTTTATAATCAGTATATTTAATTTACATCTTAATTAATAATAATTAAGATTTCGAAATTTGCATATGGTAAATCAAAATTTAATTATTATCGAATAAAAGGAAGCTGCAAATAACTTTTTCTTTCCAAAATTGCTTTCTGTATTGCTACTGAACACATCACGATTATTTTTTAATAACATTAGTGAGGCATAAAGCACTAAAAGGAATTATGTTCATGCTAAATACTAAAGTAATATGAAGTGGGAACGCAAAAACAAATTTGATATTTAATATTAAATTTTCAAATCAGCATACTCTCTATGCCTCTTTTCATTGAAGAAGCAAAGTGTTATAAACCGTTTTATCTCGCCATTTTATAAGTTTTAAAAAATTCTTGAGGCATGAATTCATGCAACAAATTCTCCAAGCCATTTTTATCAGCATATTTTTAAATTGAAGATTAATAAGAAATCAAACTCATTCTGAGACTTTTTCAGATTATTTTACTATACGTTAAAGAACCAGATAGCTTTTTTTTTTTTTTAAATAACCCATTATAAGTTTGATTAGAATTAAAATTATATATTAATTCTAAACGGTAAATTATTTTTTAAGTTTGATGAAATGTTGCATGTTTATTAAATACCTTGTAAAGCGACAAAGTTTAAATTTATAAAAATTTTATACTCATTGCATCGAAAGAAAGCGAATGACTTCTTATAAACTAAATGACAAGTTCAAATGTTCTTTAGTACTTCATGTTTCATATATATAGAAAGGCGTAATAATATTAAGTAAGCCATTGCAGAAATTCAGAGAATTGAACTTAACAATAATTCTTGACTCTCTTTTCAAGACAGATAATTAACATTTTTATTTTAGTTTAAAAAATGAAAATGCAAGAAATCGAGAACTACAGAAATTCATTTTAAGAACATAATTTTTAAGATAATAAATATTTAAAAATATATTGCCTTCAAAAAACGGTCAGTTGTTGGAATTATAAGATTTAAATAGACTATTAATTTCTTGTTATTTTTACATGAAAATTGTGTTGGATATTAAATAGGGCATGCTTTAATAGCAACGCTTCAGATGCATTGTTATAACAAAAATTTCATTTCTTGTACGCCATATCCTATTTTTATTGAATTAAATATAAGGAAATAAATTGGTAGTCACAATCTTTGCAAATATAACAAATGAGAATAGAACACTGACTAACACATTTACTCTTTCTGTTGAATATGAATTTAAAGAAGCAATTTTTTTTCACATTTCGAAAACATTATTTTCAAATCAAACGAAAAGACCTGCGTTATAATTAATAAAGCTATAAATGTAACACTAAACTTCAGTACCCAAAAATATTTCGAATTTTTAGGAAATTTTGTTTCCTTTTTGGAGCTCAGTGAGCTCATGAAATTCGATGAAATGCTTACTATTAAATATTATTCAAAATTGAAATGATACCGTCGGGGCCCTTTTCCTCTCGGGGGCCCCAGGCGCGCGCTTGGTGAGAAACAGAGCGAAGGGAAACTCTCGAAAACTGCTGCTAACCTGTAGAATGTTGATGTTTGGCGAAAAGCGGTTCACTGGCCAGACGGCGCGAAAAAAATTTGCCAAGTTACGCGTCGTGGGAATGGCGCATCTGGTCCAATTCAGACTAACCACAAATCCCTTACGACGCGAGTAGCTCTGGGATTATCTGATCGTGGGTCCGAGCCTTAAGGCAGAGGTTCCCAACCTGTGGTACGCGTACCCCTGTGGGTACGCGAAGGACCAATTGGGGGGGGGGGCTTGAAATTAAAGGTGGTAATGTTGGAAACAAGAAAACATAAGGGATTAAAAGTTACAGAATTTTGTTTCCCCATGTTCGCATGAAAAGTAAAAGTTGTGCAAGTCCTAAAGCCTACTCTCGAAATAAGAAGGAAAACTGGGTGGTAATTGAATTGATATTTGGTTTTCACAGCTACAGACATGACGTTATGTCTGTCTTCATTTGAGCCCAATTTTATGGAAGTCAGATCCGTGAGACAAGCTCAAGGATCGAATTCAAATGTGCTTCCACTTTAATAGCCGATTATTACGAAGTACAATTTTTAGCTATCCTTATAAGTTAAATCGAAATTATTACAATGCTGTTTTCATTTCTTTTGGCATCGAACTAATACTATATTAAAAATGGAATAAAATCAAAAATAAGTCTTGAAAATATTAATTCGAGTCATTTGACTCTTTAAGCAAACCTAAGCCCTTAACGTCATTAATAAAAACTTCTTTGCGATGATGGATGGTTCGGGGGTGGGTGGGTGATATGGGTATGCGAAAATAAAAAAGACGAATCAAGGCATACGCGAAGGAAAAAAAGTTGGGAACCTTGCTCTAAGGACATCAAGAAGTGATTAAAAAGTCGTTTTCAAAATTCCATCTTTACAAGCATAAAACCAGTCAAGTTAAATGAAAACGTTTAAAAACAGATTCAAGATCGCCCTCTTAACATGAAAGGTTATGTTCACCTGTTTTCTGGGATAAGATAGGGGGGCGGGCGGTGTTGTCTTTGATTTAATGAGATCGTGTAAGAAACTGCGCCGTGTAATACAAAACAGGAGAGGCACACATAATCATTCCTCAAGTTTTGAGCCACACTATAATGTGCAACTGTATATTGCTATGACACTTAGAGGCTGATTGGATGGGAATATTTGAGTCATCCCATTTATACTCCAGACTTAGTGCCTCATGATAACCATTTATTTCAGCATCTCAATCTATCTTTTAATAATCAACATCACAATGATGAGGGGGGGGGGGTATTTATGAAAATGTTAAAAAAACCCAATATGTTTTATATGCTTTGAAAGTTAACTAGTCTCCTCAGTGTGGAAGATTGTATCTCTGCATATTTTGTTGTTAATTTAAATATTACTTGGTGGGGTACTTTTATACTCTAAAGCTGGTAGAACACTAGGCCTTTTTCCTCCATCTATCATGGACGGTTCCTCTTGGAAACCGATTTTCCACTGCCAATATCAATAGTGATTGGTCAGTATTTTCAGTTGGAAGAGTAAAACTCGTGCTCTCCAATAGAAAATTCATCCATATGATATGGGCTTAAGACCACTGTACTAGTGAGCTGACTTGTGTTGTTGAATTTAATTGAATGATGATGATATGAATAACGATAAGCAACAGTGATGATCTTTATTGGCTGTAGTTTGGGGAAGAAATGAAAAGGACTTTGATGAAGGCAAAAATTAGGTAGAAAAGTAATTCAAGGTGTGCTTTATCAGGTCATAATAAAATTATTCTGTCTAAAAGTTTATTTTTTAATACCAATACAGTTCTTAATTTCAGAATGTTCCCTGTACACCACATATGCAAAAATTTATCAACTATTCTCAGCAACTGCAGTGATAAGGATACCATGTCTGAATAAACTTATATAAAATAATTTTTGAATAAATGTTTATATTAAAATAACTAATTGTGCATAAATTATTAAGTTGGTCACCGAAAAAGAAGCTAGAAACTTATTGACTTCTGTAGGGAAATAAATCCCATTTTGCAACATCAATAGTTAGTGTATTCCCTTTGGAATTATTTAAATGTTGAATTTCTCAAATCAATACAATAACAACATCCATCACCCTGCAATAAAACAAGCTGAATGACTTGTAAATGTCTTAAGAGAGATTCTAGAATTTAATTCATTTAAGAATTTAGAAATTCTGTCACAGTAAAATTTGTTTTTTAAAGGATTATGATATAAATAAATTTAAGATTACTAGAATTTTAATCACCTCCACTTTCTTTCCATTTTTCCAGTCTCTTCACTCTGGAATTTTCTACGCTTCAATTATTATCAGTTTAAAATATGTTCATGATCTCATCATAACCATTATAAAAAAATGTAATAATTATGCCCTGGTTTTACTAAGACTCGAAGCAAAAAGAGGCAAACCAGTGCCAAAGTTTGTGTGGAATACATCACTTTGCATAATCAACACACTTTAAGTTTCTCGCAGTGATTTCACCTGTGAACTCTCAAAACAAAGTGTGGGGGCGGGTGGGGTGAAAACCAACTTAAAAATGAATCGGACTTCATTTACACATTGAATATTTATACTTGCTTTATATTTGAATCAGAGTAATAGTCATTTAAATACTTGTAATAATACATTTAGCACAAAGCCTTCCCCATACTTTCGGCAACCAGGTGACAAAAAATTTAGAGAAGCCTAAAAAAACCTAGCAGTATAGGGGGATAGACAACGATATTTAAAAATTTAGTTGCAAAATCATCTAGCTTTCATGAAAAATATTGATTTTTTTTGTAATTCCTAGTTGTAAGCAGCTAAAATGTAATAAAAATAAAATTTTCCACAGAAAAAGTAGGGGGGACTGCCTCCCCTCCCCAAGTCGCTTCTACTGCTTAAATTGACATTGAATGGTGTTATTTAGAAAAATAGTCAACTGAATGTGTACAATAGCATGATTATTATACTGCATGAGGCTAGCAGTGTAGAGGTTTTTTTCTTCTTGTTTAGCACAAATATAGGCTAATCTCCCTTGAAAAGTACTTTCAGAAGTAACCATTTCCTTATTTAACCAAAAGCCAGTCTTCTAGTTTTTGGCACAGCCCTAAGACATAAGTGACTAATAGTAAACTTTATTTGCAGTGTAATGTAATGATAGTGTATTGAAAGAATCAAAATCTAAAACTTAAAAAAATTAAATAGAAATATTCATGTAATATTTTTAATGCAAGAAAATATCACTGAAGATGATACAAAATTTATTATGCAACTGAATTCACAGCCATTCGAAAATAATTTTCTGGTATACTGTTACAAAAAATAATGCTGTCTTGTACAAAATCACGTTATATTGTGAATACTTGGTATTCAAAAACAATACTGGGCAAGGATTTTATATACTAAACTGTACAAGAGTTCACTTTGTCATAATTATCTATTCACAAACACATCAGATGGCACTGACTTAAAAAAAAAAAAAAAAAAAAAGAGAAAAATTTCAACTTCTTGACGTTATCCACATGTTGTTTTCCTTAAAAATTTTATCACCAATTTTTTATCAAATAAAATGTATGAATGCAAAAAAGCATACATGCAAACTAAAAAATAATAATAATAAAATATGTTCATAAAACTACAAAAAATATAACAAAATAAATTAATGCTACAAAACAGTGGCAAGCTGCAGTCAAGAGCACATTTAAAAGCCTTTATTTGAATTAATTTATTCTAATCAGTGTCACATAATACAATGTAAAATGTCATAAATGAAAGATCCCCCTCTCCTATCTAGGTACTGAATGTGGTTTTTTACACACCCAGATCAGAAATCAAACAGATGAAGATGCAAAACAAAATAAAAATGAAAAGCAAAAATGACATGTCACTTGAGATCACCAATGTTATGGTCACATGCTGATATAATTGCTGTCCATGGATTTCCTTGAACCTTTTATATCAGAAATTTTTGTTAATATATTTATTAATTTACCATGCCTTATCTATTAATTTTAGAAGTTTTCAAAGATTTTAATTTATTAATAACTCTGAATTGGTAGAATTATGTTTAAAAACTGTGCCTAGAAAATAATTAAAATATACTATGAAATAGTATATGAATGCAAGAGGAAGATAACTATAAACTGAGAAAAATGATGGGAAGAGTAGGAAATTTATATATTTATATTAATAATGGGCAGATCTAATCCGGTTTGAAAAATTATACTTAAAATGAGTGCAATAAATATAATAATAGCAGAAGTGTTGATAATAGTATTTGTTTCTTATTTTATGCTGTATGAAATTTATTCACACAGTGACATATTCTCTTAACAGGTACAACTGTACCAAAATTGAGTTAAAATTACTTATATAGAACCGATCAAAATCAGATTAAAGCTTTTTAAAAGCACTTTCAATTTGTACAAATATGTAAAGTGTTCCTTTTTAAACAAACATTATAGTTCATGTTTATCTCTACTCTTTGCATGTTACTCCATGCACATTATTCAAAAATTCAGAAGATATTTAAGATGATATTAAAAAAAGCAAGTGTTAAACAATAAAATCTAATTTTAAACAAATAGTTCACCATTAATATTAATGGCATGTTAAATTTTGAAACTTAATTTTGGGAAAATAAATTATTTTTTAACTTTCATCTATTTGTCTTATCTATATATAACATTTTTTTTTCTTCTTAAGAACTAAATTTCCAAACATTACTTTGCATAATCAGGTAATTGAATAAAATGTATTTTTAAAATTTCATTTTGACAATCCAGCATTAACATGCTAATCTTTTGGTTGCAAATTTATTCCAAACTAACAAAAAAAAAAAAATTGGCATGCTATTCTTGTAAAGATAACCTTTAAAACAAGAGCAAGTAGCTACCTACCATACCCTAGGAGTAGTTATTGCTCATAAGAAAATTGCTGTAGCTATAAAATCTTGCACAATCTTAATATGCATGAATAAATCCCACAAATACCTTTGCAAATATTGTATCTCTATGGCAAATATGCTTTCAAACCCCATATGTAAAATGCTATTTTGTAGTTCTTTGTAATGTAGACTTTCAAACAGCTAACCAAATATATTTTCAACAATATCAGTCAAAACCATAATAATACCAAATAAATAGAAATTATAATATGTGAAGAATTAAACGATTTCCAAAAGGAAATTTTTAGCAACAGGATGTAAAAAATATTTCAAAGTAATCAAAAAACAACAATAAATAGTTTGAGCAATTTCATTTCTTCATCATAATTTAAGCAATATTTAAAAATCTGCAACACCTTATATACATCTTCTGCGATAAATATTTTTTTGTGCATGCTTTTCTTTAATATACAGCAGCCTTGAAAATAAGGAGCAAGAATTTTTATACACAAATGATAAAAAGTTTTGATTAAAACAAACTAATATAAATTATCCACACTGGACACATTCTAAAGTAGACTTTGGCCTCAAAGAACCTCACTGGGTTTACATTTACATTCATTCATTCCTCAGTGTTTCAAATTTACAACTTCTTGCACACCATGTACCTTGTCCACATACACTTTCTAATTAACAAGCCCAGCATCTTTGGCCATTGCATAAAATATTGAGTTCTCATTTTTCAGAAGTTCTTCTGGCTTGTCCATCTCTACAATTTCACCTTTACTGAGAACAATGACCCTGGAAAAAAATAAAAGAATAATGAATAATATACATAAATAAAGAATAATGTACATAAATAAAGAATAATATATATAAAAATTCATATAGAAGGACGGAAAAAAATAAGAAAGATGTTTCTTTTCATATAAATATGAAAAATTAGACATTAATTTCTAGTTAATTTTAAAGATCAATTCTAGTTGAATATTTAACTTTTTCAATAGCTGATGAATTCCAAACTAAATAAATGCAATTCATTTTTCATTAACATGGAGTGAAATGTGTTTCAAGCATGAGTGTCGTTCAGTTTCTCCGACTTTAAATTCAAACTAAAAAAGTATTATTAACATGTTGCTAAAAAATGGAAATAAACAAAAAAATTTGCTAAGAACTTATACACCAAATTTAAATATAAAATCTGTTATTAATTTGCAAAGAGCTGTACTGAAGTTCTTTATCATCTACTTGAGATATATTTGAAATCAAGCTTCACCTTTCCATTTCACCAAAAAATGATATTGGGTATAAAGAATCCTTGAACATAGCCAAAATATTATTTTACTTCAATTAAAGATAAATATTTTTTTCTAACTCGATTTCAATTACATAAATATAAAAATATTTTAAAAATTTAATGATACTTACGAGATTATTCATTTGAACATAAAACTAAAGCTCATTGGCAGAAATGTTGTATGTGCCCACGACTCCTGTCAATTTGAAAATCCAAGAACCCATGTATTGGTTTTGCAAAGACTGCATTGTGTAATAATGCAATTTTTAATGTAAATCAATGCATTTTCTTTACGTATTAAAAAAGTCATGTTTAATACTGCTATATGCTTCCTTACATGTTACTAGACCACAGCATGGTTGCGTTTTTAAATAAAAACCCCGTACAAAAACTGTTCAGGACAAACATACAAAGTTTTACACAACCTTTTAAAACACACTATAATCGTTGATTCAAAATTTGCTGCACTTACTTGTCATAGTCCAAAATAGTGTTGAGTCTATGTGCAATGGTAATAACAGTACAGTCACTGAATTGTGTGCGGATGGTGGACTGGATAAGCTCATCAGTCTCCACATCTACAGCAGCTGTTGCTTCATCTAAAATCAATACCTTAGTCTTACGCAGAAGAGCTCTTGCCAAACATACCAGCTGACGCTGACCAACACTGAAAATTATGAAATCATTTATTAAAGATTTTGACACATGTTAGTTACATATGTATTTAGTTTGATTTAGTTCTCACAAAATAAAGAAATCTAGTTTTTAATCAGAACATTAATCAGTATAGACAGGACCTTTCAAATTTTGATAGGCAGAGAATACCTATTTTGAAAGAAAGAGATAGAGGGACACATACTTCATTCATTAAAGAGTTTTCCATATCAAAATTTATATCAGTTTCACTTTATGAGCATACATTTACCCAAAGTTTAAAATTAGCAAAACATCTGCAAACTACATTAATATTGTATTCTGCAGTATAAATTTTGTAGTGGTGAAACGAACAGAGAGGAGTTGTCTCACAAACTTGGCATTTTTAAAAAAAGTTACACAATAACAAATTAACTCCCCCACCCCCCAAAAAAATCTTAATTTTGAACAAGAAAGTGTGGTTACTGTTTGCTCAAACCAACATATAGATGTTTATCTTTAAATATTTCCATATTATCATAGATTTTTGTTCAAATTGTATCCACACAATTAAATATATTTTACATTCACAAAATACCATTTAAAATTCCAAACACTTATTACAAGTACCTTTTCCCCTAAAACCACTATTAACTATAACCAAAAGTGCATAGCACTTTGGCACAAATTCATTTCCATTTCTTTAATTTCATTCATTCAAAATTCTTCTAGCCAAATTTCATATCTTTATAGTTCTTTACATTTCTTAAACTGATTACATAAACTCTTTTAACAAGAAGATGTGTTCTTTTAGCAATAATAAAACTAAAATTTGTTTCAATTCTTAATCAAGCAACCTCAAAAAAAACTATTATAATCCAACTTAATTCTGATGATGAGCTGCAAGGTTCTTATAATCTAGAAGCACTTCATAAGTTCTGTTTTGTTATCCAAATGATAGACTTTACCTCAAGTTTTCTCCTCCTTCTGACACTTCATGTTCTATACCTTTCTCTAGAGCTGAGACGAAGTTCTTGAGATGAGCCTGTTCTAGAGACTGCCATAAAGCCTCATCACTGTATGCACCAAAGGGATCCAAGTTACTTCTTAAGGTGCCTGTAAAAAGCACAGGATCCTAGGAAAAAAACATGAACCACAGATATTATCTACAAGAAAGTCTGAAGGAAATATTTATATAAATGGTTGCCTGTATAAAGTATTTTGTGGCAATCTTAATATAAATGAAAATCATTGTGGCTATGTTCCACATCTTCTCCTTAACCAATGGACTGATTTCAACCAAATTTTGCACTTATTATTTAAGACAAGGGGAAGACACTTACGAACTTTTCGAAGTCCAAAAGTTAATTAAACAGTTAGTTAATTAGAAATTAATTAATTAACGTTTTTTCGCAGTAACTTTAGGGAAAACTGTCTGATAAAAAAATATTTATACGATCTTGAACGTTAAAATTTTACCTTTTCATTGATACCAATTTCATTTCCATGTAATAATTCCTTTAACTTTTATTAATTTTTTAAAATTTAATAAATAACGATTACTTGCAGACGATTTTGAAATAAAGCATTTTTATAGGTTACTTCGTCTATAAATACTCTATACAAGAAGTGAAAGATCACTGTCAACTTTTAAAGGCCTAAAGTTAGTTAAAACTTTAGTTAATTAAAAATTAAGCAAAATTTTGCATTTTTTCCGTGATATATTTTGGAAGTGTTATATTACAATAACTATTTTTATACTACAGTAAATTCTCGATTATCCGGCATTCAAGTATCTGGAAAGCTCAACTAACTGGAAGAATTAGAAAATGAGTTTTTCTAAAAATTTTACAAGGGGGCGGGGGGGGGAAAAAAGGTATAGGGACAGAATCGGTAAAAAAAAAAGGCCACAATCTACCTCCCCCCCATTTTTTTCGTCACGCTCAACTATCTGGACTTTTCAGGTATCTGGAAATCAGCATTTCCTGAGCATGTCAGTTAGTTAAGCTTTTACTCTATATTAAAGTTTAAAAAATAGCTCTTCAGAGACACAAATTGTTGCTCTTATTTCAATAATTTAAAAAAAAATTAAATTGTGTATAAAATTTGCAATTTGTAGCAATGTTTTTTTTTATTGTTAAAGAATAAGAATACATATGAAGAGCTGTTGCTAGTACCTATAAACAAAATTCTGAAAGAATACTACAGAAAAGTTTAGAAGCAGATGATTCATAATTTATGTCAGGAACAACTATTGATCTGTTTTATTTTAATGCTTTTTATTAATGAAAATTTAACTATTTAATTAATTGTCCCAAAACATTTGACAAAATCTTTTTTATTCTTCCTTATTTATGAACGAAATTTAAAGTAAAAGCGTTTCAGACGATAAAGGAGTTTTGTGTATTATAGTTTTCTATACAAAAATAGTTTTTTCATTAAATATATCAGGCATAAAAGTATTTTAATCACGAGCAATGCCGGGCATAACAGCTAGTATAATATAAAATTAAAAATGTTCAAGAAAACATTGTGATATTTAATGAATATGTGTTGTATTATAAAATTTTTTTTGTATAATTCACCAAAAAGACTAAAGACTTTTTAAAAAAAATTATCAAGTCAAATCTTTGAACAGTTTTTCATTGAACCTACAGATCTTAAATAAACAAATAATAAATAAAGATCCATATTTTACAGCAATTCAAAATCAAATTTGGTTACATGATTAATTAAAACCTCTTAATTAGTTGACTAATGACTTCACTGACAAAAACTGTACTGTTTTCCCGAATATAATACTGACAGTTTCAACAAGTCAAAGCCAAACTCATAATTCTACAAACAATACACTGAATAAGTAATTGAAAATAATCTAATCTAACATACTATATTAAACACGGAATTGATAAATTTATCCACTATCAAATTATAAAATAATCAATTAGAAATTATATGATTTATCATAAAAGAAAAGTTTCAATTCATGAATAACTATTTCAAGCATCGTGAATTCAAAAAAAGACAAGTATATAATAAATCTACAGGTTAATATTCTAAACTCTCCTAAAATTTCAAAAAATAAATAAAAATTTCATTTAAAATATTTTAATATTAAAATTATATTATAATTAAAATCATATATTGTTAAATAAAAAAAAATCGTGATAATGAATTTTCTTTTTAAATATGACAAACATTTTACAGCTGCGCTGATTTTAAAAGTGGTTTTCAATTATTACTTTTTTTTTTCAAAGGCTTGAAAGTAAAATTTCACTTTCTATTTCCTAGCTATATGCAGTTTTAGAAAGAGAAGAAAAAATTGGATAATGGGCTTAGTAAGTGAAAGGCAACAAACAATTGCTCTTCCCTAAATGGACCTGTTATTGTCAGCTCATCTAGAAGCCATAACATTAAATATAAAAGTCCATATGCTTGAAAAGCAAGCAATCTAAATTTTTCATACCCTCAGAAAAATTTTCACATTTTATAATTTAAAAAAAAGACAATTAGTTCTTCTTGCTCCCTCCCCCACACCCCAAAAAAATTAAGTTGAAAGGAGAAAAGATAGACATAAGTTTAATTTAAAAATCTTTCTCTCATGTGCATATTTTGAGTATCTGCTTAACTTATATACAAGTTTTACTCATCATGCCTATATGTTTGGTTTAGTTCTGTTACATTAACATTCTGTTTTGAAAATTACACAACAGCTATTTTGGGACTGATTTTGTAAATTGAGAGATGTGAACAGATGAGAAACTCAATACTACCACATACACTCAATTCTCTAAACTTTCACACCAGGTCACCACCAAATTCAGGTGTTGTCCAACCTGAGGACCTTTGACCTATGACAATAGAATTACCAAGCACCAACACATAAAGATAAAGAAGATATTTGGAAAAAGTGGGTTTCAATCCTCTAATCCTGAAGTCTTATCACTTGCCCATTGTTGTTTTCATACATATATGGTTACTTAAACTTATTATGTTTCGATATATAAAATTATAACATTAAAGAGCTCCTAAATGCACATTAATGTGATAAAGGAAGCCATCACTAAAATATTTGAAGTTTACAGAAGCAGAAACTAAAAAACAACTCACTTGAGGAATTATAGTGAGTTTGTTTCTCAGATCATGTAAACCCAGCTTGGCTATATGAATACCATCTATGCAAATCTTGCCACCAGCTGCTTCAACTATACGGAATAATGCAAGTGTCAATGAAGATTTGCCTGCTCCTGTTCGACCCACAATGCCACACTGAAAAGAATAAATTAACAAATTTTCATATACAGATAACAGTAAATTTAAAAAGTAATTAAAATCTGATGTTTTTTATGGGCTCTCAATGATCTTTAGGACTGCAAATGGTACTCACAATTAAGTCAAGTTCTATATCAAAACATAAAAATTCTAACAAACGAGTAAGTCTTTAATTTCAGCTGAAGACCATTTTGAAAAATTATGCCAGTAGAAAACTAGCGGGAGTGGCCTCCCCTAAACTTTCTCGTATACTTCTCAAACATTTGTCATTTCCCTTCCCCCTACGTGGATAAAAAATT
>BGPR01017694.1:0-32058 GCA_013235015.1 Araneus ventricosus | reverse complement strand
AATTTTTTATCCACGTAGGGGGAAGGGAAATGACAAATGTTTGAGAAGTATACGAGAAAGTTTAGGGGAGGCCACTCCCGCTAGTTTTCTACTGGCATAATTTTTCAAAATGGTCTTCAGCTGAAATTAAAGACTTACTCGTTTGTTAGAATTTTTATGTTTTGATATAGAACTTGACTTAATTGTGAGTACCATTTGCAGTCCTAAAGATCATTGAGAGCCCATAAAAAACATCAGATTTTAATTACTTTTTAAATTTACTGTTATCTGTATATGAAAATTTGTTAATTTATTCTTTTCAGTGTGGCATTGTGGGTCGAACAGGAGCAGGCAAATCTTCATTGACACTTGCATTATTCCGTATAGTTGAAGCAGCTGGTGGCAAGATTTGCATAGATGGTATTCATATAGCCAAGCTGGGTTTACATGATCTGAGAAACAAACTCACTATAATTCCTCAAGTGAGTTGTTTTTTAGTTTCTGCTTCTGTAAACTTCAAATATTTTAGTGATGGCTTCCTTTATCACATTAATGTGCATTTAGGAGCTCTTTAATGTTATAATTTTATATATCGAAACATAATAAGTTTAAGTAACCATATATGTATGAAAACAACAATGGGCAAGTGATAAGACTTCAGGATTAGAGGATTGAAACCCACTTTTTCCAAATATCTTCTTTATCTTTATGTGTTGGTGCTTGGTAATTCTATTGTCATAGGTCAAAGGTCCTCAGGTTGGACAACACCTGAATTTGGTGGTGACCTGGTGTGAAAGTTTAGAGAATTGAGTGTATGTGGTAGTATTGAGTTTCTCATCTGTTCACATCTCTCAATTTACAAAATCAGTCCCAAAATAGCTGTTGTGTAATTTTCAAAACAGAATGTTAATGTAACAGAACTAAACCAAACATATAGGCATGATGAGTAAAACTTGTATATAAGTTAAGCAGATACTCAAAATATGCACATGAGAGAAAGATTTTTAAATTAAACTTATGTCTATCTTTTCTCCTTTCAACTTAATTTTTTTGGGGTGTGGGGGAGGGAGCAAGAAGAACTGTCTTTTTTTTTAAATTATAAAATGTGAAAATTTTTCTGAGGGTATGAAAAATTTAGATTGCTTGCTTTTCAAGCATATGGACTTTTATATTTAATGTTATGGCTTCTAGATGAGCTGACAATAACAGGTCCATTTAGGGAAGAGCAATTGTTTGTTGCCTTTCACTTACTAAGCCCATTATCCAATTTTTTCTTCTCTTTCTAAAACTGCATATAGCTAGGAAATAGAAAGTGAAATTTTACTTTCAAGCCTTTGAAAAAAAAAAGTAATAATTGAAAACCACTTTTAAAATCAGCGCAGCTGTAAAATGTTTGTCATATTTAAAAAGAAAATTCATTATCACGATTTTTTTTATTTAACAATATATGATTTTAATTATAATATAATTTTAATATTAAAATATTTTAAATGAAATTTTTATTTATTTTTTGAAATTTTAGGAGAGTTTAGAATATTAACCTGTAGATGTATTATATACTTGTCTTTTTTGAATTCACGATGCTTGAAATAGTTATTCATAAATTGAAACTTTTCTTTTATGATAAATCATATAATTTCTAATTGATTATTTTATAATTTGATAGTGGATAAATTTATCAATTCCGTGTTTAATATAATATTGTTAGATTAGATTATTTTCAATTACTTATTCAGTGTATTGTTTGTAGAATTATGAGTTTGGCTTTGACTTGTTGAAACTGTCAGTATTATATTCAGGAAAACAGTACAGTTTTTGTCAGTGAAGTCATTAGTCAACTAATTAAGAGGTTTTAATTAATCATGTAACCAAATTTGATTTTGAATTGCTGTAAAATATGGATCTTTATTTATTATTTGTTTATTTAAGATCTGTAGGTTCAATGAAAAACTGTTCAAAGATTTGACTTGATAATTTTTTTAAAAAAGTCTTTAGTCTTTTTGGTGAATTATACAAAAAAAATTTTATAATGCAACACATATTCATTAAATATCACAATGTTTTCTTGAACATTTTTAATTTTATATTATACTAGCTGTTATGCCCGGCATTGCTCGTGATTAAAATACTTTTATGCCTGATATATTTAATGAAAAAACTATTTTTGTATAGAAAACTATAATACACAAAACTCCTTTATCGTCTGAAACGCTTTTACTTTAAATTTCGTTCATAAATAAGGAAGAATAAGAAAGATTTTGTCAAATGTTTTGGGACAATTAATTAAATAGTTAAATTGTCATTAATAAAAAGCATTAAAATAAACCAGATCAATAGTTGTTCCTGATATAAATTATGAATCATCTGCTTCTAAACTTTTCTGTAGTATTCTTTCAGAATTTTGTTTATAGGTACTAGCAACAGCTCTTCATACATATTCTTATTCTTTAACAATAAAAAAAAACATTGCTACAAATTGCAAATTTTATACACAATTTAATTTTTTTTTAAATTATTGAAATAAGAGCAACAATTTGTCTCTGAAGAGCTATTTTTTAAACTTTAATATAGAGTAAAAGCTTAACTAACTGACATGCTCAGGAAATGCTGATTTCCAGATACCTGAAAAGTCCAGATAGTTGAGCGTGACGAAAAAAATGGGGGGGAGGTAGATTGTGGCCTTTTTTTTTTACCGATTCTGTCCCTATACCTTTTTTCCCCCCCCCGCCCCCTTGTAAAATTTTTAGAAAAACTCATTTTCTAATTCTTCCAGTTAGTTGAGCTTTCCAGATACTTGAATGCCGGATAATCGAGAATTTACTGTAGTATAAAAATAGTTATTGTAATATAACACTTCCAAAATATATCACGGAAAAAATGCAAAATTTTGCTTAATTTTTAATTAACTAAAGTTTTAACTAACTTTATGCCTTTAAAAGTTGACAGTGATCTTTCACTTCTTGTATAGAGTATTTATAGATGAAGTAACCTATAAAAATGCTTTATTTCAAAATTGTCTGCAAGTAATCGTTATTTATTAAATTTTAAAAAATTAATAAAAGTTAAAGGAATTATTACATGGAAATGAAATTGGTATCAATGAAAAGGTAAAATTTTAACGTTCAAGATCGTATAAATATTTTTTTATCAGACAGTTTTCCCTAAAGTTACTGCGGAAAAACGTTAATTAATTAATTTCTAATTAACTAACTGTTTAATTAACTTTTGGACTTCGAAAAGTTCGTAAGTGTCTTCCCCTTGTCTTAAATAATAAGTGCAAAATTTGGTTGAAATCAGTCCATTGGTTAAGGAGAAGATGTGGAACATAGCCACAATGATTTTCATTTATATTAAGATTGCCACAAAATACTTTATACAGGCAACCATTTATATAAATATTTCCTTCAGACTTTCTTGTAGATAATATCTGTGGTTCATGTTTTTTTCCTAGGATCCTGTGCTTTTTACAGGCACCTTAAGAAGTAACTTGGATCCCTTTGGTGCATACAGTGATGAGGCTTTATGGCAGTCTCTAGAACAGGCTCATCTCAAGAACTTCGTCTCAGCTCTAGAGAAAGGTATAGAACATGAAGTGTCAGAAGGAGGAGAAAACTTGAGGTAAAGTCTATCATTTGGATAACAAAACAGAACTTATGAAGTGCTTCTAGATTATAAGAACCTTGCAGCTCATCATCAGAATTAAGTTGGATTATAATAGTTTTTTTTGAGGTTGCTTGATTAAGAATTGAAACAAATTTTAGTTTTATTATTGCTAAAAGAACACATCTTCTTGTTAAAAGAGTTTATGTAATCAGTTTAAGAAATGTAAAGAACTATAAAGATATGAAATTTGGCTAGAAGAATTTTGAATGAATGAAATTAAAGAAATGGAAATGAATTTGTGCCAAAGTGCTATGCACTTTTGGTTATAGTTAATAGTGGTTTTAGGGGAAAAGGTACTTGTAATAAGTGTTTGGAATTTTAAATGGTATTTTGTGAATGTAAAATATATTTAATTGTGTGGATACAATTTGAACAAAAATCTATGATAATATGGAAATATTTAAAGATAAACATCTATATGTTGGTTTGAGCAAACAGTAACCACACTTTCTTGTTCAAAATTAAGATTTTTTTGGGGGGTGGGGGAGTTAATTTGTTATTGTGTAACTTTTTTTAAAAATGCCAAGTTTGTGAGACAACTCCTCTCTGTTCGTTTCACCACTACAAAATTTATACTGCAGAATACAATATTAATGTAGTTTGCAGATGTTTTGCTAATTTTAAACTTTGGGTAAATGTATGCTCATAAAGTGAAACTGATATAAATTTTGATATGGAAAACTCTTTAATGAATGAAGTATGTGTCCCTCTATCTCTTTCTTTCAAAATAGGTATTCTCTGCCTATCAAAATTTGAAAGGTCCTGTCTATACTGATTAATGTTCTGATTAAAAACTAGATTTCTTTATTTTGTGAGAACTAAATCAAACTAAATACATATGTAACTAACATGTGTCAAAATCTTTAATAAATGATTTCATAATTTTCAGTGTTGGTCAGCGTCAGCTGGTATGTTTGGCAAGAGCTCTTCTGCGTAAGACTAAGGTATTGATTTTAGATGAAGCAACAGCTGCTGTAGATGTGGAGACTGATGAGCTTATCCAGTCCACCATCCGCACACAATTCAGTGACTGTACTGTTATTACCATTGCACATAGACTCAACACTATTTTGGACTATGACAAGTAAGTGCAGCAAATTTTGAATCAACGATTATAGTGTGTTTTAAAAGGTTGTGTAAAACTTTGTATGTTTGTCCTGAACAGTTTTTGTACGGGGTTTTTATTTAAAAACGCAACCATGCTGTGGTCTAGTAACATGTAAGGAAGCATATAGCAGTATTAAACATGACTTTTTTAATACGTAAAGAAAATGCATTGATTTACATTAAAAATTGCATTATTACACAATGCAGTCTTTGCAAAACCAATACATGGGTTCTTGGATTTTCAAATTGACAGGAGTCGTGGGCACATACAACATTTCTGCCAATGAGCTTTAGTTTTATGTTCAAATGAATAATCTCGTAAGTATCATTAAATTTTTAAAATATTTTTATATTTATGTAATTGAAATCGAGTTAGAAAAAAATATTTATCTTTAATTGAAGTAAAATAATATTTTGGCTATGTTCAAGGATTCTTTATACCCAATATCATTTTTTGGTGAAATGGAAAGGTGAAGCTTGATTTCAAATATATCTCAAGTAGATGATAAAGAACTTCAGTACAGCTCTTTGCAAATTAATAACAGATTTTATATTTAAATTTGGTGTATAAGTTCTTAGCAAATTTTTTTGTTTATTTCCATTTTTTAGCAACATGTTAATAATACTTTTTTAGTTTGAATTTAAAGTCGGAGAAACTGAACGACACTCATGCTTGAAACACATTTCACTCCATGTTAATGAAAAATGAATTGCATTTATTTAGTTTGGAATTCATCAGCTATTGAAAAAGTTAAATATTCAACTAGAATTGATCTTTAAAATTAACTAGAAATTAATGTCTAATTTTTCATATTTATATGAAAAGAAACATCTTTCTTATTTTTTTCCGTCCTTCTATATGAATTTTTATATATATTATTCTTTATTTATGTACATTATTCTTTATTTATGTATATTATTCTTTATTTATGTATATTATTCATTATTCTTTTATTTTTTTCCAGGGTCATTGTTCTCAGTAAAGGTGAAATTGTAGAGATGGACAAGCCAGAAGAACTTCTGAAAAATGAGAACTCAATATTTTATGCAATGGCCAAAGATGCTGGGCTTGTTAATTAGAAAGTGTATGTGGACGAGGTACATGGTGTGCAAGAAGTTGTAAATTTGAAACACTGAGGAACGAATGAATGTAAATGTAAACCCAGTGAGGTTCTTTGAGGCCAAAGTCTACTTTAGAATGTGTCCAGTGTGGATAATTTATATTAGTTTGTTTTAATCAAAACTTTTTATCATTTGTGTGTAAAAATTCTTGCTCCTTATTTTCAAGGCTGCTGTATATTAAAGAAAAGCATGCACAAAAAAATATTTATCGCAGAAGATGTATATAAGGTGTTGCAGATTTTTAAATATTGCTTAAATTATGATGAAGAAATGAAATTGCTCAAACTATTTATTGTTGTTTTTTGATTACTTTGAAATATTTTTTACATCCTGTTGCTAAAAATTTCCTTTTGGAAATCGTTTAATTCTTCACATATTATAATTTCTATTTATTTGGTATTATTATGGTTTTGACTGATATTGTTGAAAATATATTTGGTTAGCTGTTTGAAAGTCTACATTACAAAGAACTACAAAATAGCATTTTACATATGGGGTTTGAAAGCATATTTGCCATAGAGATACAATATTTGCAAAGGTATTTGTGGGATTTATTCATGCATATTAAGATTGTGCAAGATTTTATAGCTACAGCAATTTTCTTATGAGCAATAACTACTCCTAGGGTATGGTAGGTAGCTACTTGCTCTTGTTTTAAAGGTTATCTTTACAAGAATAGCATGCCAATTTTTTTTTTTTTGTTAGTTTGGAATAAATTTGCAACCAAAAGATTAGCATGTTAATGCTGGATTGTCAAAATGAAATTTTAAAAATACATTTTATTCAATTACCTGATTATGCAAAGTAATGTTTGGAAATTTAGTTCTTAAGAAGAAAAAAAATGTTATATATAGATAAGACAAATAGATGAAAGTTAAAAAATAATTTATTTTCCCAAAATTAAGTTTCAAAATTTAACATGCCATTAATATTAATGGTGAACTATTTGTTTAAAATTAGATTTTATTGTTTAACACTTGCTTTTTTTAATATCATCTTAAATATCTTCTGAATTCTTGAATAATGTGCATGGAGTAACATGCAAATAGTAGAGATAAACATGACTATAATGTTTGTTTAAAAAGGAACACTTTACATATTTGTGCTTTAAAAAAGCTTTAATCTGATTTTGATTGGTTCTATATAAGTAATTTTAAATAAATTTTGGTACAGTTGTACCTGTTAAGAGAATATGTCAGTGCATGAATAAATTTCATACAGCATAAAATAAGAAACAAATACTATTATCAACACTTCTGCTATTATTATATTTATTGCACTCATTTTAATTATAATTTTTCAAATCGGATTAGATCTGCCCATTATTAATATAAATATATAAATTTCCTACTCTGCCCATCATTTTTCTCAGTTTATAGTTATCTTCCTCTTGCATTCATATATACATCATAGTATATTTTAATTATTTTCTAGGCACATTTTTTAAACGTAATTCTACCAATTCAGAGTTATTAATAAATTAAAATCTTTGAAAACTTCTAAAATTAATAAATAAGGCATGGTAAATTAATAAATATATTAACAAAAATTTCTGATATAAATGGTTCAAGGAAATCCATGGACAGCAATTATATCAGCATGTGACCATAACATTGGTGATCTCAAGTGACATGTCATTTTTGCTTTTCATTTTTATTTTGTTTTGCATCTTCATCTGTTTGATTTCTGATCTGGGTGTGTAAAAAACCACATTCAGTACCTAGATAGGAGAGGGGGATCTTTCATTTATGACATTTTACATTGTATTATGTGACACTGATTAGAATAAATTAATTCAAATAAAGGCTTTTAAATGTGCTCTTGACTGCAGCTTGCCACTGTTTTGTAGCATTAATTTATTTTGTTATATTTTTTGTAGTTTTATGAACATATTTTATTATTATTATTTTTTAGTTTGCATGTATGCTTTTTTGCATTCATACATTTTATTTGATAAAAAATTGGTGATAAAATTTTTAAGGAAAACAACATGTGGATAACGTCAAGAAGTTGAAATTTTTCTCTTTTTTTTTTTTTTTTTTTTTAAGTCAGTGCCATCTGATGTGTTTGTGAATAGATAATTATGACAAAGTGAACTCTTGTACAGTTTAGTATATAAAATCCTTGCCCAGTATTGTTTTTGAATACCAAGTATTCACAATATAACGTGATTTTGTACAAGACAGCATTATTTTTTGTAACAGTATACCGGAAAATTATTTTCAAATGGCTGTGAATTCAGTTGCATAATAAATTTTGTATCATCTTCAGTGATATTTTCTTGCATTAAAAATATTACATGAATATTTCTATTTAATTTTTTTAAGTTTTAGATTTTGATTCTTTCAATACACTATCATTACATTACACTGCAAATGAAGTTTACTGTTAGTCACTTATGTCTTAGGGCTGTGCCAAAAACTAGAAGACTGGCTTTTGGTTAAATAAGGAAATGGTTACTTCTGAAAGTACTTTTCAAGGGAGATTAGTCTATATTTGTGCTAAACAAGAAGAAAAAAACCTCTACACTGCTAACCTCATGCAGTCATGCTATTGTACACATTCAGTTGACTATTTTTCTAAATAACACCAATCAATGTCAATTTAAGCAGTAGGAGCGACTTGGGGAGGGGAGGCAGTCGCCCCCATTTTTCTGTGGAAAATTTTTTTATTTCATTTTAGCTGCTTACAACTAGGAATTACAAAAAAAAAATCAATATTTTTCATGAAAGCTAGATGATTTTGCAACTAAATTTTTAAATATCGTTGTCTATCCCCCTATACTGCCAGGTTCTTTTAGGCTTCTCTAAATTTTTTGTCACCCGGTTGCTGATACTGAACTTAAGTTGAAAGTATGGGGAAGGCTTTGTGCTAAATGTATTATTACAAGTATTTAATTGACTACTACTCTGATTCAAATATAAAGCAGGTATAAATATTCAACGTGTAAATGAAGTCCGATTCATTTTTAAGTTGGTTTTCACCCACACACACACACACTTTGTTTTGAGAGTTCACAGGTGAAATCACTTTGCGACTCCCTACAAAATGTGTTGATTATGCAAAGTGATATATTCCACACAAACTTTGGCACTGGTTTGCCTCTTTTTGCTTCGAGTCTTAGTAAAACCAGGGCATAATTATTACATTCTTTTATAATGGTTATGATGAGATCATGAACATATTTTAAACTGATAATAATTGAAGCATAGAAAATTCCAGAGTGAAGAGACTGGAAAAATGGAAAGAAAGTGGAGGTGATTAAAATTCTAGTAATCTTAAATTTATTTATATCATAATCCTTTAAAAAACAAATTTTACTGTGACAGAATTTCTAAATTCTTAAATGAATTAAATTCTAGAATCTCTCTTAAGACATTTACAAGTCATTCAGCTTGTTTTATTGCAGGGTGATGGATGTTGTTATTGTATTGATTTGAGAAATTCAACATTTAAATAATTCCAAAGGGAATACACTAACTATTGATGTTGCAAAATGGGATTTATTTCCCTACAGAAGTCAATAAGTTTCTAGCTTCTTTTTCGGTGACCAACTTAATAATTTATGCACAATTAGTTATTTTAATATAAACATTTATTCAAAAATTATTTTATATAAGTTTATTCAGACATGGTATCCTTATCACTGCAGTTGCTGAGAATAGTTGATAAATTTTTGCATATGTGGTGTACAGGGAACATTCTGAAATTAAGAACTGTATTGGTATTAAAAAATAAACTTTTAGACAGAATAATTTTATTATGACCTGATAAAGCACACCTTGAATTACTTTTCTACCTAATTTTTGCCTTCATCAAAGTCCTTTTCATTTCTTCCCCAAACTACAGCCAATAAAGATCATCACTGTTGCTTATCGTTATTCATATCATCATCATTCAATTAAATTCAACAACACAAGTCAGCTCACTAGTACAGTGGTCTTAAGCCCATATCATATGGATGAATTTTCTATTGGAGAGCACGAGTTTTACTCTTCCAACTGAAAATACTGACCAATCACCATTGATATTGGCAGTGGAAAATCGGTTTCCAAGAGGAACCGTCCATGATAGATGGAGGAAAAAGGCCTAGTGTTCTACCAGCTTTAGAGTATAAAAGTACTCCACCTAGTAATATTTAAATTAACAACAAAATATGCAGAGATACAATCTTCCACACTGAGGAGACTAGTTAACTTTCAAAGCATATAAAACATATTGGGTTTTTTTAACATTTTCATAAATACCCCCCCCCCCTCATCATTGTGATGTTGATTATTAAAAGATAGATTGAGATGCTGAAATAAATGGTTATCATGAGGCACTAAGTCTGGAGTATAAATGGGATGACTCAAATATTCCCATCCAATCAGCCTCTAAGTGTCATAGCAATATACAGTTGCACATTATAGTGTGGCTCAAAACTTGAGGAATGATTATGTGTGCCTCTCCTGTTTTGTATTACACGGCGCAGTTTCTTACACGATCTCATTAAATCAAAGACAACACCGCCCGCCCCCCTATCTTATCCCAGAAAACAGGTGAACATAACCTTTCATGTTAAGAGGGCGATCTTGAATCTGTTTTTAAACGTTTTCATTTAACTTGACTGGTTTTATGCTTGTAAAGATGGAATTTTGAAAACGACTTTTTAATCACTTCTTGATGTCCTTAGAGCAAGGTTCCCAACCTTTTTTCCTTCGCGTATGCCTTGATTCGTCTTTTTTATTTTCGCATACCCATATCACCCACCCACCCCCGAACCATCCATCATCGCAAAGAAGTTTTTATTAATGACGTTAAGGGCTTAGGTTTGCTTAAAGAGTCAAATGACTCGAATTAATATTTTCAAGACTTATTTTTGATTTTATTCCATTTTTAATATAGTATTAGTTCGATGCCAAAAGAAATGAAAACAGCATTGTAATAATTTCGATTTAACTTATAAGGATAGCTAAAAATTGTACTTCGTAATAATCGGCTATTAAAGTGGAAGCACATTTGAATTCGATCCTTGAGCTTGTCTCACGGAGCTGACTTCCATAAAATTGGGCTCAAATGAAGACAGACATAACGTCATGTCTGTAGCTGTGAAAACCAAATATCAATTCAATTACCACCCAGTTTTCCTTCTTATTTCGAGAGTAGGCTTTAGGACTTGCACAACTTTTACTTTTCATGCGAACATGGGGAAACAAAATTCTGTAACTTTTAATCCCTTATGTTTTCTTGTTTCCAACATTACCACCTTTAATTTCAAGCCCCCCCCCCCAATTGGTCCTTCGCGTACCCACAGGGGTACGCGTACCACAGGTTGGGAACCTCTGCCTTAAGGCTCGGACCCACGATCAGATAATCCCAGAGCTACTCGCGTCGTAAGGGATTTGTGGTTAGTCTGAATTGGACCAGATGCGCCATTCCCACGACGCGTAACTTGGCAAATTTTCTTCGCGCCGTCTGGCCAGTGAACCGCTTTTCGCCAAACATCAACATTCTACAGGTTAGCAGCAGTTTTCGAGAGTTTCCCTTCGCTCTGTTTCTCACCAAGCGCGCGCCTGGGGCCCCCGAGAGGAAAAGGGCCCCGACGGTATCATTTCAATTTTGAATAATATTTAATAGTAAGCATTTCATCGAATTTCATGAGCTCCAAAAAGGAAACAAAATTTCCTAAAAATTCGAAATATTTTTGGGTACTGAAGTTTAGTGTTACATTTATAGCTTTATTAATTATAACGCAGGTCTTTTCGTTTGATTTGAAAATAATGTTTTCGAAATGTGAAAAAAAATTGCTTCTTTAAATTCATATTCAACAGAAAGAGTAAATGTGTTAGTCAGTGTTCTATTCTCATTTGTTATATTTGCAAAGATTGTAACTACCAATTTATTTCCTTATATTTAATTCAATAAAAATAGGATATGGCGTACAAGAAATGAAATGTTTGTTATAACAATACATCTGAAGCGTTGCTATTAAATCATGCCCTATTTAATATCCAACACAATTTTCATGTAAAAATAACAAGAAATTAATAGTCTATTTAAATCTTATAATTCCAACAACTGACCGTTTTTTGAAGGCAATATATTTTTAAATATTTATTATCTTAAAAAATATGTTCTTAAAATGAATTTCTGTAGTTCTCGATTTCTTGCATTTTCATTTTTTAAACTAAAATAAAAATGTTAATTATCTGTCTTGAAAAGAGAGTCAAGAATTATTGTTAAGTTCAATTCCCTGAATTTCTGCAATGGCTTACTTAATATTATTACGCCTTTCTATATATATGAAACATGAAGTACTAAAGAACATTTGAACTTGTCATTTAGTTTATAAGAAGTCATTCGCTTTCTTTCGATGCAATGAGTATAAAATTTTTATAAATTTAAACTTTGTCGCTTTACAAGGTATTTAATAAACATGCAACATTTCATCAAACTTAAAAAATAATTTACAGTTTAGAATTAATATATAATTTTAATTCTAATCAAACTTATAATGGGTTATTTTAAAAAAAAAAAAGCTATCTGGTTCTTTAACGTATAGTAAAATAATCTGAAAAAGTCTCAGAATGAGTTTGATTTCTTATTAATCTTCAATTTAAAAATATGCTGATAAAAATGGCTTGGAGAATTTGTTGCATGAATTCATGCCTCAAGAATTTTTTAAAACTTATAAAATGGCGAGATAAAACGGTTTATAACACTTTGCTTCTTCAATGAAAAGAGGCATAGAGAGTATGCTGATTTGAAAATTTAATATTAAATATCAAATTTGTTTTTGCGTTCCCACTTCATATTACTTTAGTATTTAGCATGAACATAATTCCTTTTAGTGCTTTATGCCTCACTTATGTTATTAAAAAATAATCGTGATGTGTTCAGTAGCAATACAGAAAGCAATTTTGGAAAGAAAAAGTTATTTGCAGCTTCCTTTTATTCGATAATAATTAAATTTTGATTTACCATATGCAAATTTCGAAATCTTAATTATTATTAATTAAGATGTAAATTAAATATACTGATTATAAAGTTACATAACGTAGCAATTAAAAAATGAAAATTTATCAATAAAAATGTAGTTATCATCATTAAAATTATGCATTCGAAACTGCTAAAAAACTACGACGCGAGAACAGAGCACAGACTACAACAGGCCAAGGGAACGGATCGCGTCGCTTCGTTCTCGCGTCTTTGATGTTTGAGCTTTTTACCGCTACAACGCGGGAAACCATAGATGCCCTTACAAGTCCCCGAGCGACATCGAACCTACCTGTTCCCATAGCGGGAAGTAACGCGCATCGCAGACGAAATCTGTGGTTTATCTGATCGCGGGTCCGAGGCTTTAGAGGACTGAAATTTCGTATACTGGCACGTTCTCTATTACAATACACTATTTTAATATTAGCAGAACTTAATTATCAGTTATTCTTTAATTAAATTGAAATTAATTCCCTACCAGCCCAGCACCTGGTAGTGAATTTGGAAAACAATGAATCTAAAAATTAAATAGTAGAAAGTAATTAAAATATAAAAAATTCTGCTATATATAACACACTAATAAAAGTGTGGTTTTAAAAACTTCTTAAATTGAAGTTATTATATACTTTTATTCAGATTGACTAATTTCTTGTTCGTAAAGATAAATTTTTTCCTGATGTGCTAGAATTTTGTACACTTATGAATTCTCGATGACAGTACACTATTTTAATATTTTTAGAGCTTCACAATCAGTTAGTCGATTGAAATAACTAAACTAGCCCATACGAGTAGCGGCGCCTATTAATGAATTTGAGAAAAAATTTGTTGATTGAAAAAATTGATTATAAATTGAAGAATAAAAGCAGGAAATAATTAAAGTGACAAATTCTACTTTTGGTATACTAATAAAAGTGTTTTTAAAAACTAATTTTATTTTTGGAGATATTGCATGTCGTCATTTAATGGGGCAGTGTTTGGATTCTGAAATGGGCCGCGTTTTCCCGGTGGTAAGATTTCGGCAACGAGATCGCAGGTTTCCTAGTTCGAAATCGATTCCACCAAAGATCCGCCGTGCATCTGACATCGAGTATCAAACTTCCTCCTGCTGAAGTTTGTAAAAGAGGATTCCGGGTCAGATATCGTCATCTGATAACGGTTCAAAATTATGAGGTTGTCTGAAAACAATTCTTGCGTTGCCTCAGAATGGGACATTAATATTACTAAATTAAACTGGAGTGATTAAAGATATCCATGTCTCATCACCAGCCACTATTTGGCTTGGTTATCTTCAATGGTATTGTCGCTCTTTTAGGAAGAAAATAAAAAAAAATAGGAGTGTTTTTCCCTCGATTTATTCGTATAGTCACGCATTATGACACGCTCCAAGTTTACCTTCATCGTATGGTGGAGAGGGTACTTGCTTGTTAAAGTGACTACGAGCTTACTTGGCGACCTTCAGATTTCGCCAAGCTCGCAAGTTCAGTGTTCTAGCGAAGCTATGAAGTTCCGGGTACCGAGGCTAGCGAAGTCACAGGATGTTTTTTTAAGTTAAAAGAATCTGTCCGGTTCCCACCTAGCTTTATTCACAGAAAAAACAAGCTCTAAGTTCAGTGTTCTAGAGAAGCTACTATGTTCCGGCTCTCGCGGCTAGCGAAGTCGTAGGATATATATATATTTTAAAGTTAAAACAAGCTGCCCTGTTTCCACTTTGCTTTATTCACACAAAAAACAAGTAATATTTTTCAAAAACCAATTCGAATTTAAGAATAAAAGCAACACGTAAATACGCGAGCTAAAAGGTGACACGACTACAGGATAACACGTTTTCATAGGGCTGCAAACGTTTTTGGCAAGATTTTACCACTATCTTTGCAATATATTTCGGTTGCTTGGCGATTCAATCACGGTGGCCGCTTTAACAAGCAAGTACCGTGGAGAGAATCGAGTATACGCTATAGAACAGTAACTCATCTTTTGACCGATTTAGTTCAAGATTTGATACAGATCTACAGTTTACAATCAAATCAATTTACAATTACATATCAAATTTCATATGTATAGCTCATTGCATTTCACATACATATGGACAGACAGAGAAGCAGTCTACTACTCGACGGGTTTGGATCCAAAATTTGACACATATCTACGATTTGGGTGTTTTGGATGGTCACGTAATAAAATTAATCTCTCCAGTTTGCTTGTTGCCTTTTTTGAGTTATTGTGTTAACGTATGTATGCACGAATACCCAATGCGGCAGACAGTCAGTTTCTCTTTGGCCTTCCCTATACATGTTATGGTTCGTAGATTTGTGTTAACATAGATCTACGATTTGGGTGTTTTGGATGGTCACGTAATAAAATTAATCTCTCCAGTTTGCTTGTTGCCTTTTTTGAGTTATTGTGTTAACGTATGCACGAATACCCAGTGTGACAGACAGTCAGTTTCTCTTCTTCCTTCCCTATACATGTTATGGTTCGTAGATTTGTGTTAAGCTTCGTAGTTCAGTAAAGATAAACGAATATGCATTTGCAGTGGCGGCGACTTAATGGAAAAAGTAGGTGGGGGAAAATTTATAGGCATCTAAAAGTACCCGCGAATATGGGGGGGGGGTAGACAACAAAATTTAAAAATTTAGTTACAAATTAGCTAGCTTTCCCTGATACTATTGCTTTTCTATAATTCCTAGTTTCAGGCAGCTAAAATAAAATAAAAATTTTAATTTTCCTGTAAAAAGAGGGGCGGTCCCCCCTCCCCTCCCCTCCCATCCTGGCTGCCACTGTGCATTCGGAACACTTCCCTTCATCCGATTGGGTCCAAAATATCGCACACGTTTACAATTGTGATGTGAAAACTAAAGCTCAAATTTCTTTTAACTAGCATGTTATGTTTTTGAATTATAGCATTCACAAACTCATCAATAGACAGACAGTTAATCCTTTAACGGGTTTGGTCCAAAATTTGAAACGCGCCTACAATTCTGGTGATAAAACCCTATGCCAGATTTCATCCATATGCTAATTGAGTTGTCATGGTCATATACACGCGGATTTATGAACGGAATTCGTCCAAAATTTGATACACATTTATAATTGTGTTATTAAGAACACTTACCAAATTTCATTCGCCAAGCTTATTCCGTTTCTGATTTACCATGTCCACAAGTAGATATAATTTCAAAAATGAATTTTTCGAATTTGGAGAGGTCTAAAGCGTGGAAGTGCGTCAAAATCTCGAGCCAAATTTTTTGACGATTACAATATTTTCTTATTTTATACCTCGTAATAAGGAGAGTAAAAAACTGATTACAATGTATGAAAAGTGTCTTAATAATGACGGAAATTGTTAACAAAAGTAGTTTAATATATTCTCTTGCATTTAAAAATGAAAATTTTCTTTTAAAAGTTATGTGTTAAGTTTTAATATCAAATGATAGGCGTTTACTTTTCGGACACGTCTTGTATTTTAAACTTATGTCATGAGAAAATAAAGTTAATATAAAATATAATTTATGGGGGGGGGGGTCCGTCCTTTTTTTCTTTAGAAATAAATAGCTTGAAAATACTATGAAAGAAAATCACTGAAACATATCCTCTTTTTATTCTAAGGAAACATGCTCGCAGTTGTAAATGTCAATGACATGAATGCCCTTCACAAATAATTTTTCGGAAGTATCTTTATGAATGCATGAAAATTATGCGTTTGTTTAACATCTTCGCATATGATTATACGCTTCTTTATTATCATTTGCAGCAATGAAAGACACACAATTTTTTTTTTAAAAATACTTCACTTTAAAAAAAAGTACAAAGAATTATTCATGCAATCTTTTCAGGGCGAAGCGAAGAGTTATTTCAAGAGAAAAAGGCCTGGCGTTGACCTTTTCCTAAAAAAAAAATCGTTTGATGTTTACAGAAGGATGTGGTGACACACTAGAAATGTTCTTAAGAGATTGAAAGAATTTTTTTTGTTGGAATGAAGTGCACGTGTAGGTTGGCTGTTGAATAAGGAACGGCGGAAGAACATAAAAGTATATAAATATTTAATCTAATATGCTGTCAGATGTTTTCCTCATGGGTGATATTCCTTGGAAATGTTTGCAAATCTTCACGATTTCATTTTATGCAAATCTGTTTTAAGTCACGTCTATTGCATTAGCAGTTTCAGAACATGTCTTGTTTATTTTTAGGTCTGTTTGACAAGTTAGCAAGGTGTTTTTTTTTTTTTTTTTTTTTTTTTTTTTTCTACAGGCGTTTTGAAGAATCAAAAATCGTTTGGCAAATTTTCAAAAGCTGAGATTATAGTTCATCCCCGGTTAACCGAACTAAAGGGGAGGGGGAAGCCGTTTCGGATAACTATTTTTTCGGTTAAACCATGAACATCCATTACTATTTTGTACCTAATTATAGTTTGTAATTCTGAAATATTTTGAGTAGATTGTAGATTCCCACGGCGACCCCGCCTACCAAAAAAAATGGTTTATAGCAAAAAGGGTCGCCGGGGAGAAAGGGCACCCCAAGAGCACGCCGAAAGACCAGCGGGCCCCAGCCCAACGGGCAAGATTTATCGGGTCAAATCAAGTCAGTTACAAGCATTGCCCGTAACATGGGCAGTATTTAATTACATAAGAAATTTTTAAAATACACAGAACGATGACGATGAACAAACTACGCCATTATGGCCGTGAGAAAGGACAAAACACAGACAAACACACAAAAACCCACGATTCACACCAAATAGCACACAGGAGCCCGACATGAACCGAGCTCAACAAGATCCAAAGATCACGCATCCAACGAACATGAAAAAAAGATGAAAACCAGTCAAGAAATAAAAAGTCAGATAAAAGTTACGCAAGGAACATATAAAATCTGTAAAATCTAGAGTAACGTTAAAAAGAATCCAAAACCCTAAAACCACAGGAAATTGGCCACCTAGACCAACTGGGTCCCCCCCGGGTAGATTACTAAAACGCGGGAGGGGAAAGGACATCGGCAGATGGGAAGAGAGGCAGTTAGAATAAAGGACTGACCAGGAGAGGGGAAAGCAAGCAAGGATCGACATGGAGAGCGGTGACAAAATACAATAAAATTGAAGAAGACCAAATATAATAAAAATACAGCTTTAAATATTTACAGTCTAAAAATATCATCTAAAATATTAAAATGATCAATAAAATCATGTCTAATAATAAAACATATAATAAAAATTTCTCATAACACAATTAAAAGCAATGCTGGAAAGAAGTGCAAGCAGGGAATATTGGAGTGGCCTTCAAGCCTTGGGTGGCCCTACCAGGAGAATACACTCCCGACGTACTTCACCCACCCCTCCCAGCAGCACCCCCAAAAGAGTAAACTCCCCAGCATGCAGTCACCATTTTAAAAGAGTATAATAAAAGACATACAATAAAAATTATGAGATGAATATATATAAATAGATGGGAGATGAAATGAATTTAAAAGATGAAAAGGCTAAAAAATTTAAAAGTCCCCAGTTCGGGTCAGTGAATCGCACAATTCATTGCTAATTCTAAAAGATTCCGACAATTTACCGATAGCATGTCTGTTATTTAGAAGATTTTTAAACCACATTTTCTTGTTAGCGTCAGCAGGCTTAAGTAAGTGAAAATCTTTGGTGAGCGAGCAGTCAAAAGTGTAATGATCTGCATCGCCCACCTGCCCGCAGATGCAAAGTGGTGAATCAATTCTCTTAAATCTATGTAAATAAAATGGAAATGGACCATGCCCACTTAAAAAATATATTAAAATCTTGTTATGTATTAAAAAGGAGGGGCTAACCGTATCCAAAAAACTTCTAACTCTGGTCCCCGAGGCTGAGTCGTAATTATTCCAATAAATTGTCCATTTGTGTAAAATATAATCCTTAAGTTTTCTCCTTAAATAAGAACGAGGGGCTGGGATATCCAGCCCCACACCTGTAGAGATCGCTGATTTTGCTTGCTGGTCGGCCCACTCATTCCCTTGAATACCTACATGGGCTTTTACCCAAGAGAGGCCGACCAAACCTTTAACTGCGGATAAATCATTTTTAGCGGATATAACGAAACTAGATCTGGAGCTGGCGCTCTTTAAAGCCATGATTGAGGACAAGCTGTCTGTATATATATTGATTTTATAGTTATTACTGGCGGCCCAATTTGCTGCATGTTGAATGGCCGCCAGTTCTGCCTGGGAAACTGAGTTATGTGGTTGGAGCTTGAAACAGAAATTATTGATGTTTTGGTTGTCTTTGAAGGTACACACGGCGAACCCAGTCTCATTTTCGATTCTGGATCCGTCCGTGTATACCTCGAAATCTATATCTTGAATTTGTGGCGGAAGAGAGACATATTTTCTATTGGATGGAATATTATTAATTGGCATATTATAGTCAAGAGAAATATTGTCAATAATATTGTTGTAATCGGTAGAGCGCCGCACCCAGATCTGAAATTTTATATACTCAGCCTCTGCGGTTATATGAAGAGGGGGGATACCAGATAAGACATTGAGTACATTGGTCGATGTTGTGCGGTAGCCCCTGGTGAATTTTAAAAGAAATATTCTTTGGATGGAGTGTAAACGGTTAATTTGTACTTTCGTTAAGGCCCCACCCCAAACTGATGCGCCATATAGGAGGGCCTTTTCGATAGTTGTTGAGTACCAGGAAAATTTTGAAATATTTTGAGGAAATATTTTGAGTGTGAAACGAATTCCAAACTCTCTTTGTAGGTTACACGTATACTCTTTATTAAAGTTTACCCACCGTCGGGCGCAATATTCGTACCGGCGAGTTCGGGCGCAATGCGCCTGACAGGCACAGGTAAACAATATCCTAATTAATTTAATTAGGATATTGTTTACCTCCATTAATTTTAATTTTAGCATTCTAAAATTGATCACTGACCTTCTTGGGGAGGTTTAAAAGAAAGAAGTAGGGATATCGTTGCAAAATGTCTCGCCTTCGCGATTACAGTACTGTATACGTGTTTTTTGTATTTGTGATTTCAGAGGCATTTCGGATAACCCGAGTTCGGTTAATCAGAGTTTTACTGTATAATCATCAAGAATTCGTTGCTTTGTCCTACAACGTGTTTTCTCTACTTTTTAATCAGATGACACATCTGTTTTGGGAATCTACTATCGCTTTGATTCAAACAAAGAGTCCGTGATGTTTGCGGATTCCACGCAATTTCTATATCCAAATATAAAGTCTATTACTAATTTAATTTTAGTTTATATTAGCAGAATACCTGGCGTTGCTCCGTCTTTTTAGTATTGGAACGTTATAGGAGACAGAAAACTATGAGAGCAAAGATCTATTTTCATTTACTTGGAAAAGTAAAAATATTTATCGCTAAAATGGAATAGCTGAACCAAATCGATAGTTATTCCTGATATAAATTATAGATGACTAAGCAGTACCCGCACGGCGTTGCCCGTGGTATCATGAATTTCAGCAAAATGTTTTTTTAAAGCCCAATGACATAAAATAAATTTTTGAAAACAAAATCAATACAAGAATATATATATATATATATATATATATATTACTGATTTTGACCGCTTATTTCTCTTCGCGACAATGATATTAATTAAAGATACGTTTTTTTTTTTTTTTTAAAGTGACAACGAAATTATAAATTATAGAATTCAAAATGAGTAAAAACAATTATAATTCAGTCAGGCTGACGCCTTAAAATGTTTAGATCCTCTTTAAAATAGTCAATTGGTGACATTAGATACTTTGAATTAAAGCCATTCAACGAAATGATTTCAAATTGAAATTACAGTACCAAACCAACCAATATTTTCGACAAAATTTTTTTAGGCTTTAAACCTAAAATTCCTATAAACCAGGTAAAATGTTAAAGAATGAAATCTTAAACGATTTCAAATGGAAGAATACGATACGCCTCGAAAGATACATACCAACATAATTTCCAAAATGAATCAAAGAAGAAAAGAGAGAATAAATCTTCCACTTCAGGTTTAAACTTTGAAGACAGATTATGTAAATAGCTCCTTGAAATCAATTTGCTAACTAAAGATATAGTCAGAACAAAGAAGTTCTTTGAGTCAGAACGTTATTGCTTGCGAACGAAGGGGCAAGTCACGGCTGTCTTTTTTTTCCGCCAGATGGCGTAGCCAAGGCGAAAAAGTGCGAAAAGACGTGCTTCTTCGTTTTCGTCATTCGAGAAAAATTCTCTGATCCCACCTAGAAATAAATTAATCTAAAATCGAAGAAATGAAATATTTTAACCGTTCTTGTTTTAAATGAGAGAAAAATAATTTATTTACTACCCAAAAAATTTTGAAAATGATATCTTTATTAGAACATCGGATGCAAGAGTTTTAAAAATTCCGGAAAATTTTATTTTCGAAAAGTGACTATTTTTTAAAAAAATTCTCAAAATTCAGTAAATTACGTTAGAAATTCAAAACTAACTTCATTAGGACGGAAATCGCGTGCTCTTTCCGATGGTGTATCTATTTTTGTCGTACAATTATTCGAAACTATTCTATTGAGAAATTAGTGCGAAAAATCAGCCAAAACAACACAAAACATTAAATAAAAAATTTTCTAGATCAAATTTTAAAATTTCGGCCTCGAGGTGCATTCAGTCATCATTACAACTATCTGTGTGCCAAATCTCATAGCTGTAAGTGCGATAGATTCGTATGGACATCGCAGACACACACACACAAACATTGCCTTTTATAAGTATAGATTCTAGGATTCCAAAACCCTCCGCGCTGTTGCGCATGCGCTAGGCGGAGTTGATTTCACCAAAATAGGGGTGAAATGAGAAATGGAGGGGGAGATATTTACATTTTACTTAGCATGACCCAACAAAAAACTCCGGATAATGAGCTCATCGTATTGTCTACCTCCCCTTTCCGGAGTAAAATCGTCATAAAGTGCTAGTCTTGGCATTTTGAAACGATCGGCATTAATCAGTATTACTGTGAATGCTTTATTTTCAAACATTTTTTTCCAGTGGTCTCCTAGAATTTTGTTAATGTGTTCTAGCAACAGTTCTTTATCTGTATTCTTGTTCGTAATGTGTTTAATTTTCGTATATTTGTGTATAAAATTAATTTGTATAATAAAATTAATATGTAAAAAATGTATAGAAATGAAATTGGTGTCACTGAAAAGCTAATTTTTTGAACTTTACGATGGTGTAACAATCAGTGGCGAATGTGTGAATCAGTGGTTATCGGGCAGCAGCCCCCCAGAGCTAAGCCAGAAATCTCGATATTATTTAAAATCATTACAACTGTTTGTTCTTAATTTCCCTTTTCTTTTAAAAAATAATAATAATAACGTGACAATATTTCTTTCTGGCTTGACAGGATCGAAAATTTTCCTACTTTTCTAGTCATTCCAGTTGTACTTCTAGCGTTGAGGCGGTCGAAGACATTTTTTGGCTGGTTACTTGATTGCATTTTTTTTTCTTAAATTATCGAAAGTATTGTAGTGCTTTTTATTATTCTTATTCTCAGGCGAGTCAAGTCTGTAAAGTTAAAGTCACATTCGTCACGACGATACAAAATTTTTATGACCTCAGCCCCCGCCCCCAGACATAAATCCTGGATTCGTAATTGGTAATAATAGTTTTTGTGAGATAAGATTTTCGGAAGATATAGCGAGAAAATGCCAAAGTCTTGCTTAATGTGTTAATTAGCTTTTGAGCTTTGAAAAGTTGACAGTGATCTTTCTTCTGATTTGTAGAGCACATGTGCCAAATTTCCTTAAGATTGGACAAAAACTGCATATTTGTATCAGGAACACACACATGCAACTTTATAGATGTTTAAAAATACGATAATTCAAAGCATGAAAAACCACTTCACTGATTCGCACATAACGAACATTTACGTGGTTCATGTAAACCAACATGAAATATGTGCAATTAAAAAAAAAAAGCTTTATAACTGAATTTTAAAAGGGTGAAAATACACACAATTTTTTTACCCATTTTTGTCCAACCAATAGCTTTGAAATTCTGTGCAAATGGTGTTACTCTCAGTAACATAATTTTTCAACGCATTTTACCTCCTTTATGTGGTTTTCTAATTTATAGAAATTCATTACTTGTGGATCTGTGAAATTAGACCTCACTTAAAAAAATATGATCTGCTTTTTATCGTAGTTTTTAAAGGTTTAGACATTTTTTTCCGAATGCTAATTATTTACACAAGACTCTTCTTTTATTAGTATTCACAAAATTACAATCAAATGCCTGTTTTTATAAGTATTAACAAAAATTGCAATTACATACCATTTGCTATTATTGGTATTTTTGGAGGTATTATGAATGGAGTTCTGTTTGTCTGGAAACGTTGAAAAACTGATGAAACGGAACCATTAAACTGGCCATCATCTTAAAACGGAATCAGAAAGTCAATATCTTTACACATACGTCATTTTTTTACTGACTCCAAGAACAAATTTGAAGAAAATCGAAGTGACAAATTCGAATAAAATCGAACAACACGTAATCGTGAAAACGTAAAAAACAAACGAATAGAATCTCGCTTCGCTCGGTTAAATACGAGGTATGAGAAACATACGATAGCACCATGTATGTGGGAATACCATTAGATCAAACAGAACACTCACAGGGGGGTTACCTTTAAGAGGCAAATGGATCGGAATTAAGTCATGGGGACTTGTTGGGGTTTCAGTCATATCATTTTATTACAAATTATTACATGGAAAAAAAAGGAGAGACTTCAATTCAAATATAGAGCATTTATTTAAGAACAAGAGGGAGAATTTTACAGGGGGAAGTTATATACAAAAGAATGATAATAAGGAGTTTAATGATTGGCATGAAGGTATGCCTATTTTAACTAGATTATCACCGGGATAGACGTCAATGGGGTTAAAAGTAGTTATTGAATTAGTGATAACCAAAAGGAAAATATAGATGGGATACAGTTACCGTTGCATAGTTAACATCGGGCGGCTTAATTTGCGCCGTGCGGAGAAGCCTTTACATTTCTTGTATTACCGTTGGTTTTCAAAGAAACGCGATCAGTAATACATCTAATAAAACAGAGTAACCCAGTTAGTTTACTTAATTTATATTTAGATGCATTCATGACAATGACAAGATAATTGACGACGACTCATAATAGCTAAAATAGACATCTTTATTAGATGATAAAAATATAAGCATATATAAATACAACCGATTTAATCTTAATCCTCGATTAAACATACTTACGAAATAGAATTAGCCGGCGTCAGCAGAAGGGCGATGATAATAGTTCGTCATTTCTAATACTACTACACATTAATATAACCAACGTTATCACAATTCTAACCGTATTTATATCGGTAAAAGATGTGACGTTTCTAGAAGCTATTTAGCATAAACCCAAACTGGCTTGCTTTACTGATTGATTGATGTTAGATCTCGTCTAACAATAACCATGATTCGAAAAGGTTGATCAAAAAGAACATTTTGGCAATCAGTATTTGTAGAAAAGCTAACAACATTGCAATAAGAGAGAGTTTCTAGTCTGCGACTCTCGTTGCGTGCTCCTCGGTTTTGTGAGGAAAAAGAGGGCGCTGTTCGTGACGTATCATGAACAGGACTCCTGGTGCCATCTATCATATGTGATAATCTAGTTTCACAATTCTCATTTACGCTGCGATTAAATTATGCTTATTGGTAATATCCCCCTACATGTATTTTATAAATTCTTTAATTAAGTGGGGGCCTCGGTGACTTGGTGATAAGGTCTCTGACCGGAGGGCTCCAACCTCGAAATTCTATTCCACCGCCGCATAAGCGAGCCCGCTGCACTCTCAATCCTTCGGGGCCAGATGCTTTCTCGCCGGTGCTCCTCGGAAGCTTGGAGAGTGGGGTGCCTGCTCAGACGCCGTCCTCGTCATCTCACTACGACTCGAAATTACGAAGATCTTCTCAAAATAACCCTCGTGTTACTTCAAAATAGGACGTAAGCATGACTAAATTAAACTTTAATTGAGTGCAAAGAGATGAACAATAAACATGCATTATTACTAATATAATAGCCCAGATCCTTTGGTAACGCTCTGACGTCACCAACAATAAAACTCGCGCCATAGCACTGCGAGACGTTAAACAGCATTATTTCATTGTTAGAGCACCTAAATTTCAGTAATTTTAAATTTAAAAGAGTAATTGTCGTTCTAATTTCAAATTTAATAGCTCTAAAATAGTGAAATAAAATGTTCTATCGATTGATATAAAATTCATCTCGCTATGATCAATAGTTTCCGAGAAATTTTAAATTATATTAATCCTATATCTCAAACTAGAAAATCACCCGTCATGGTATGAGGGTGCAAATTGCCTCTTCATTCCAGAGATTTTCCATCAAATTTGACGTGTTTAAATAGATATATATGCGAGAGAAATGTTTAACATCGATTGAAAACAAATAAAATAAACATATGTTTTATGACAGGAAATATTTCTTTATTTACATATTTCTTTATTCAAAAAACCTCTTGGTACACAACATTCCGTGTGAAGTATTTTTCGTTGTTTAACAATTTTATTATAATTCAATAACCATGAAATTCTCAGCTTGTCAAACGTAAGTTAAAAGTTAAAATTTCAAAAGAATTATTTTTTCGAAATTCTAATCAAAACAAAGCATCACTCTGCTTGTCAAACGTTGCCAAAAATATTATCAAATTATATCATCACGATTGCAATAAATAATCAGATGCATCGTGGCGTCCAAATTATATCACGCGCATGATATACCCCTGACGTAATTTACTACTTTCTATAAAAAAAAAAGGGAAATTAATTTGAAATATATGATTAATATAATTTAAAATTTATCGGGAACTATTGATCATAGCGCGATAAATTTTATATCAATCGCTAAAAAATTTTATTTCACTATTTTACAGCTATTAAATTTGAAATTAGAACGACAATTACTCTTCTAAATTTAAAATGACAGAAATTTAGGTTCTCTAACAATGAAATAATGCTGCTTAACATCTCGCAGTGCTATGGCGCGAGTTTTATTGTTGATGACGTAAGAGTGTTACCGAGAGACAGATTTGGGCTATTGTATCAGTAATAACTTGAAACGCAAACGAAAATTGTTGTAAATAATTTAACGAATTCACTGATGAATTATCTACACCATTTTTGTCTAAAAAGTTTGCTTCAAAAATCATTAACAGTTAAAAGTTGACATATTTATCTACTTTATACACTTCTCTTGGTAACTAACTCTTAATTAGCACAATTAACGAAGAAATAAAAATTTTTATTCGGCTTCAACCTTTAGAACAAAGGAAACAACTAATTTATTATTTTTATGACACATCATAAACTGAATAGCAAATGTTATCAGACTCTGAACTGTTATTGCTGCATTTTCAACTTCCGGAGATCATGAAATGAATTGTTTATTGCCATTTTATGCTTTTCACTTTATTTCAAATACGAATTTCTAAGTAATTCATGATACTATTCTACAGTATCTCATTCTAAACGAGTTGCTATGGTGTATAATTATATGCATGCACGCCCAAAATTAAATCTGTTCCATACAGGGAATCACGCGAGCCAAAGGTCACGTAGAACTGTTATAACATTCATGTCGAAACCTTGTTTGTTCTCAGTTGCTGCTCATTTGATGACACTAGTACCATGACAACCAGGGTGTTAAATCACAGATATTGTCTAGTCCTTTGCCAAGCATTCAAATAGAATTCACACTGCCCCCGAATTAGCACGGAAACTCAGCTAAAAACTTAAAAATATATTTAAAAAGGCATTTTCGATATTTTTAAATGGCATCACTGGGTGCAAAATACTTATTTTTCCATTTTCAGTTTACAGGTTACCTTCAATTCTTTGGTGAGTTATCCGCATTTTTAATTTTTTTAATTTTAATAATAAACGATAAATTATATGGATTGTAAATTTTAAATTAGTTTATTGACGTTCTAATATTCTTTTTCTCAGAAAATTTAATTGCTAAGAAAATGAAATTGCAATAAATTTATTTACTGAAAAATGGAGAATATAGCTAGAAATATCGTAATTCTGGAAAAGTTTCTGTTTTAAAAAAGAAATTTAGTATGTATAAATTAGAATTGAAAGTGCATATCTTATCTGAAATTATTTTCGTATTCTACATCTTTATTGAACCCTCTGACGGCAGATTTTTTTAAAATGGCTATTTAGATGCAGCATTTGCAAACGTGTTGAAATACCATTGAACCAAGCGAGTTGTTATTTATATGCAAAGCTTTATTAGTATATGATCCAACGCTATAAAGGTACTAAGTAAACACAATGGTCTGTGAAAATAGCAGGATGCAGCAGAAAATAGATTTGCTTCCAACCCATGGATATCGCGGGATACGCAGTCACAGGGTTAATACTACCTTACATACCCGGCGTTACTCGGAGTCAGAACACCATCGTATGCCCATACATTTCATTTTATAAAAATTGTCGCAAACATAAATTTCCTTTTTATTTCCTATTTTTAAATTTAACATTGTAAAACTAGCATGCCTATTAACCTAAAATACACCTTGCATGAATGGTTTGAATGAAAATTAAATAAAAAAACTGTATATGGTATCGGAAAACCTGAAACATTAAACGGAAATTATTAAGTAAAATAAAAATCATACAATTCAGGGAGCTCGAGCTGAAAGACAGATGTTAAAGACTTGTGATGTACTTACCTACTGAATGCATTGAGAAATGACAGCAAGTTAAGAATTTTTTTAATGCAATTTTGTAAATCAGAAGTAATGAGCATTTTTACTTTGATTTGAATATTAAATCTTTTAAATTTGAGCTACTTAACATCGTTTTTGCTTTATTCCGTTTAATTATAAATAAGAGGGGTTTAGAGAAGTAATCTATTCTTATTAGCAATTCATTTAAAAGGCAAGGAGTGGTTTAAAATACCTCAAACATCCAGTAGATTCTAAAACAGATGGAAACAAGAGAATATTCACTAAACTTCAGAACTTGGGAAGCAATTTGCGCAACAAGGAGTAAATGTTTTGTAATAGCTTCGATATGTAGGGGAGAGTGGGGTAAACCCGGGTACCCTTCACCCGCATCACCTTCAAACAGATCAACTCAAATAGTTCAAGAGGATATTTACGAACAACAAAATGTAATTCATTGTCTATGTCGTCTAAATCACTGTCATCCTAAGTCCACAAAAAAATCAAGGCTTCCTGCGCAGTTAAAAATTTGCGTGGCATTCTAAAATAGTAGCAACAAAATAATTTTCAAAAGAGAACAAAAGCCAAGCATGCGAAAGCGGAAAATACCAGGTCTGAATCGATGAATTTCAAAATATAACTGACTGCATGGACATCATGACTCAGTTCTTTGAGAACAATTGACTCCAGCCATCATGTCTGGTCATGATATGCCCCAAGTGCCTGTTAGACAGACTGCTGGTGCCTGTATTACTTGTAGAGTTGCAATCTTTGGAATGCAAAGGAAGGACTTTCTCCACTACTAACACTGCTAACTGATGGGCAGGGCCAGCCGGAGGGCGGTGCGACCGCACTAGGCCCCGAGCAGCTCACAGATTTTGCAAATTAAAAATGCCTTCTAATTTTTTTAAATTTTAATCCAAATATACGTACATTTGAATATAATCACGCGATTTGTGCACATTTCACGTCGACCAATCAAAAGCAAGGTTGAGGGCTTTGAATCTTACTATATAGACAAAACAGAGTAAGAAAAGTAAAAACAATGTGTTTCATTATGCTTGCGTTGTAACGGATAGTAGTACATTGCACGTTTGGTGGGGAAATAAATAAAATATTCGTATTTAAAGAGAAGATAAATGTTTGATATAAAATACTAGAAAATCACCCGTCATGGTTTGTCGGGTGCAAATTGCCTCTTCATTCGAGAGATTTCCCTTCAAATTTGACGTGTTTATATAGATATATATGCGAGAGAACAGTTTAACATTGATTGAAAACAAATAAAATAAACATATGTTTTATGACAGGAAATATTGTTTTTATTTACATATTAGTTAAATATTTCTTTATTCAAAAAACCTCTTGGTAAACAACATTCCGTGTGAAGTATTTTTCGTTGTTAAATAATTTTCCTTGTACTTCAGATGTCTTTGTGTAAATTTTAACGCGATTGGGAATCCTAGACCTTGAAAGTGCAACATAGAGCTGTTCATGTGAAAAGACAGCCTCATCAAGGTAAATTCCACCATGATAGTTTGCCCCTGCGCTTTGTTGATAGTCATCGTGTAAGCTGGAATTAATGGGAACTGGCAGCGGTTGAGAACGAATGGTAGATTCACGTCACTGATGGTTAATTTAATTCTTGGCAAGAAAACAACATCGCCACGATTGCATTCAATACAATTTGGCGTCCAAACTGTATCATGGGCATGATATACCACTGACGTAATTTACTACTTTCTATTAAAAACGGAAATAATTTGAGACATAGGATTAACATAATTTAAAATTTCTCGGAAACTATTGATCATAGCGAGATAAATTTTATATCAATCGACAGGAAATTTTATTTCACTATTTTAGAGCTATTAAATTTGAAATTAAACGGCAATTACTCTTTTAAATTTAAAATTACTGAAATTTAGGTTCTCTAACAATGAAATAATGCTGTTTAACGTCTCGGAGTGTTATGGCGCGAGTTTTATTGTTGTTTTATTGCTACCGGAGGATCTGGGATATTATATTAGTAATTAATTTCCGTTATTTAATAGAAAGTTGTAAATTACGTCAGTGGTATTGTATCTGGATACAATCGTGTATTGTAATCGTAATCCAAATTGTATTGAATGCAATCGTGGCGATGTTGTTTTCTTGCCAAGAATTAAATTAGCCATCAGTGACGTGAATCTACCATTCGTTCTCAACCGCCGCCAGTTCACGTTAATTCCAGGTTACACGATGACTATCAACAAATCGCAGGGGCAAACTTTCGATCATGTTGAAGTTTATTTCGATGAGCCTGTCTTTTCACATGGATAGATCTATGTTGCACTTTCAAGGTCTAGGATTCCCAATCACGTTAAAATTTACACAAAGACATCTGAAGTACAATGAAAATTATTAAACAACGAAAAATACTTCACACGGAATGTTGTTTACCAAGAGGCTTTTTGAATAAAGAAATATTTAAATAATATGCAAATAAAAACAATATTTCCTGTCATAAAACACATGTTTATTTTATTTGTTTTCAATCAATGTTAAACATTTATCTCGCATATATATAAATCTATTTAAACACGCCAAATTTGAAGGGAAATTTCTCGAATGAAGAGGCAATTTGTACCCGTCAAACCACGACGGGTGATTTTCTAGTCATTTAATATGTATTTTCATTTTCCCATCTAAATATTTGTCCAAACAAAAAAAACAAATATCAGAGAGTGTAAAATAAATACACAAAACTATTTTTTGAAAGAAAAATATTTATATAAGGACACATTAAAAATTGGACAGTAAATATTTAGGTATAATAATTTATATTTTCATTTATCATTCAGAGTTTAAATAATTCTTATGAATTTGCTAAAACTGAAAACATAGGCTATTATTGTAGGTGAATTTTTTTTTATTTATTACCAGTTCCTATATTGTTTAAAATAATTTTGTGAGCATTTTCCCCAAGATTAAATTTGCATTCTATAAAATGTAAGTATAAAAACATTTATGTTCTGGATATATTTCAAAAATTTAATAAATTTCAAATATTCATTCTTTTAGAAGTCTTCCTCTGCTTTTATGTTTCAGTATTCTATGAATGAAAATGTTGTTTATTGTAAATTAATCCTCTTTTCTTAGACCTATTGGGTCTGAAATTTTATACAGATAATACGATGTTGTTGTAAAGATCACATAAAAAGTTCGACATCTAATTTACGGCGTTTTTGAGTTATAGCGCTTACATAGGACAACCGGTCAACAGACAATCTGATAATGGGATGGACAAACGTTCCAACAGTCAATCCATCCGATAATGGATTCATTAAAAAAAATTTCAACACATCTACAAGTCAAGTTATAAAACCTTATGCCAAATCTCACTCATTTAGCTGTTTGTTTTTTGAGTTATGATGCTCACATACAAACTGACTGACAAACAGACAAGCTTCCCGCTGACGGATTTGGTGCGAAATTTAATATAAATCTACATTTCTGGTGTTCACTGCTTTCTCGAGGAATCGTGTTCACACACAGAGAGAGACAGTCAGACAGATATAATTCCAAAAATGTTTTTTCGGAGTAGGGGAAGTCTAAAACGTGGAAATATCAAAATATCGAGGTCGAATATTTTTACCATCATAACACTTTCTATACTCCCTATAGGGGAAAGTAATAAAAATCCAATCCTATCAATTATTATTTACCATATTTTGCTAACCTGATTATCGGACTAACAACTTCCCTCAACACATAAATTCCAAACGAACAGTTTTCACTTTCTTTTTCTTTTGTGGAGACAATCCAGTGGATATCATGGATCGGTGATTTTGAAGTATTGTTCCCCAGTTTTAATATTCTATCGCGACACAGAGCTTCGACATTAACAGCACCAGACAGGAAACACGGAATATGAGGAAATATTTAATTCATCGATCGTGTAAAAGGAAGTCACAGATGAGAGAGGGTTCTTCTTCTTCTTCTCTCTTTTTTTCTTCTTCAGCAGCAAGTTCAACTTACCATTAAAACGAAACTTTTCTCTGTGGATAGTGGATTCATAGCTTCCGAAATAATGTGAAGGAAAATGCTATCTTCATGAAATTAACCTCCCCCTTATCTCTTACGTCAGAATTTAAGCGGAGCTGTTAAGTGTGAATAAATTAAAATTTTTGACGCTAAAGACAGTGTCCTTAGAGCTACCGAGCCGGACTGCTGGTCAAAGTAATAGCATGTTTCCAACCCTCTCTCAAACACACCCAACAATTTCCCAATAATCCTGACCGCCCTCATGACACAATTACTTTTTTTACCTCTCAGTAAAATTTTATCTTTCCTTTCTCCTTCTATTTCACTCCGTCCGCTCCATGCACCATTCTGAAAAAACAAATGTAAAAATATGCTAATTTTATCCGTCCATCTCACCTTCCATCTCATTCTATCCACTCCATTTACATTCACTCTATCTAGCCCCCATTGTCTCA
>BGPR01017693.1:0-23772 GCA_013235015.1 Araneus ventricosus | reverse complement strand
ACTTTGTTTCTACTAATTAAGATGCTGTATTCATTCTTAAAGAACGATTCTAATACTTCTAAGCTAAGAATAAACATTAGCTTTGTTACTAATTCGCAATTGTTATTTTATCTTCATTTTTCAGTAAAGATTTTTTTGAAAATTAAAAAAAGATTGCTCGGATTATCCGAAATTTCGGATTCCCGGGGTTCTACTGTACTAGTCTTCCTTAACCACAATTAATAGATGTTAAAGAACGTAGACTTTCTAAGTAGCAAAAATGAACTACACACAGCCAACAAGTTTTAAATTCCGGAAAAGGGGTCATCTTCATAATTTACAAAGAGAGAAAATATTGTTATTTGTTTTAAAAAATGATGTTGTAAAATGATGGTTTTCTTGTTTCACCGAAAAAGGAAAATTTACCGCCCACTCAGTGGTTACTTTGACGAATTAATGAAATATTTATTGGTAGAGATAATAAGGTAAGAGTCATTAACTTGGTTATGCCTGATGGTAAAGTATTTAAAAGAAATATGATGTAGGAGATATTTGAATTTTTCCTATAGAGTAAATGCGTTAATTAAAACTCATTTATTTCTCACGCCTAAATTATGTATTGTGTATTTCTAGTAGTGGAATTTTGTCTTATAGGAGTAATCAGTATGCGCTTATACAACCAACACTAAGCATCATGAAATTCGGCTCCAATGCCAAGTTTGGCATTATTTTATGAAAAGTTCGTTGACTTTATTTTAAAAAATGAAAATCAAAGTTTGATCTCCGTTGACAGAAGCCAGCATAGTCGAGTTTCTGCTGTTTTGCACGTGAAAATGCTGAATTGAGGCAAAAGTGGGTTTCCTCTTCCCACAACAGAGAATCTGTTTAGCACGCATCCTTATTTGCAGACGCAATCGTTCATTTACCTAATACAACACCATATTGACGCACGATCAAAGATTCAGGAAACATATACAGTAGAACCTCGCGAAACCAAACTACTTGGGGCAGGCATCTGTTCGAATTCCGGGAAATTCGGATTATCCGGAAAAATCGGCACTTTTAATATACCAAATACAGTAGAGTAATGACTTTGGGTACTTTGTAAAAAGAGTACGGAAATATATAGCTGCTATTTTCATCTTCAAGCAGGTTTAGTTCCTTACGTCAAAATATGAAAACAGATTTTTCTACTCATTAAAGTGCTGTATTCATTCTTAAATACTGATTCAAATGTTTTTTTAAAGTTAGGAATAAACATTAGCTTTGTATCTGATTCCTAATTGTTATTTTCCTTCATTTTTTAATAAAATTTTCAGCGGTTTCAGCGGTTTCACTGTACTTAAAATACACGAATAACTCAATTTCTCGGAGGTGGGGGGACACCGCAGTTATTTGACCATCTTCTTGGTGTCATAATCTCCATTTCTTTCTTCATTTTCAATTCGAAAATTATAATTCCATTTGTTGCCCAGGCATTCTTTTATAGACACTATCGTCCATTTGCCAAATAAAACAACATATTGACATATGATAAATAATGCAGGAAAGATATACTTTAAATACACGAACAACTCAATTTCTTGAGGGAAAAACCCATCGCCATTATACGACCAACTTCTTGGAGTTATAATCTAATCATTTCTTTCTGCATTTTCGATTCGAAAACTCAATTTGCATTTTTCGTAGTGAAGCTCCATTATTGAAAAAGCTTCCCTTTTGGGCCTGAAGCACCAAGTAAATGAAGTCAACACTGGTGCTGGACTCCTGCCAAAGAAGGCTCTCTCCATCGAGACCGCATCCTGGGATCGGAGTGGATTGCTCTCCCGCATCTCTGATGGATGGCTTCCGAGATCTCCGGGTGGTCTTCTTTAAACACCATTCTTCCCTCTCGACCGCCTCTTATGTATATATGAAGACCTTCTGAATTCTTTTCTTTCTCTACTTTTGGGAATTAAGTAGGATGAAGATTCACTTTTGTGCGCGCGCTTCTTTCCTTTTTTATTCCGTTCCCGCCTTTCACTTGGAGCTTATGTGCGGATTATTTATATCGATCAGGAATTCCCAGCCTTTATTTCCTAGCGTACCACTTGTTAATTTTTATAATTTCGCGTACTCGCGCCAGGTGGTTCAAAGTAAGGAGACAAAAAGAAAAGAGGGTTTTTGCTTCTAGCCGAAGGGTCAGACGACACGGCAGAGGGTGAACGAAAATAAATGAAAGACGACGCAGCGGAAAACTGTTTAATTATGTTTAAAGTGTTAAAACAACTTAAACTAGATTTTTTTTATTCCAAGCGACGCCGGGTGTATCTACTTTTAAGTATATAAAATCTATCAGATAGAGAAAAAAAACATTTAATCTTTGATTTAAAAAAATCGTCATTTTTTTTAAAGCTCCCAGCATTTTGATATTATCATTGACTCATGTGGTTTCGGCAACCAGAAATTCGATTATTATGGAAGTTTGTTTGTGGGAGAGCACTTGGCTTATTGTTATTGTTTACAAGAATTCATTGAAATAAAATAGTTAGGCTTATCAGTATTGTTTCAAGAGCAACGTACTTTGTCACTTAACAGAAACCTTTTAAAACAAGAATAAAGGAAGTGCTCTAAGCGTTGAAATACACTGCTAGACAAAATTATAAACTCAAGAAATTTTCTTTTTGTTTTAATCATAATTTAACTCAGTTTGATTTACCTTTAATAAAATAATGAGAAATAACTACAAAAGTACATCTGAATTTAGTATGACTCAGAAATTAAATTTAAAAAAAAATAGTGTTAATAAGAAAATTTGCAACTTTAAAATTTCAGCATTACGTGAAATCTGGACAAAATTATAAACTCAAAAATAATAAAATAAAAAATTTTTAACTTGCACACTAAATGTGGGATATCATGATTGTTTAGATATGCTTGTAAAGTGGAAAAATGAATTGGAGAAAAAAATTTCCGAAATTGATCCAGTCGTTCAGGCTGGGGACTAAAAAGCTTCTCTACATGGAGCAGTGTTTCCTAACGTGGGGTCCACGCCCCACAGGGGGGCAATTTGATTTTTAAGTGGGAAATTTGATTGCTAAGGGGGCAATGCAGTATCGAGAAGAACTCACAGAAATACAAAATGATGAGTCAGTTTTATTTAATATAAAAGGAGTCATGGTATGACTTTGTGGGGAAACACAAATCAAATATCCAAATTCAACCAAATGTGGAAGAAAACTATTGTTACCGTTTCCATCTTCATATTTCGCTGAATGTTGATTTACGGCCATAAATGAATTGCTGCTAAAAAAAAGATTATAGTCACCCCGTTATGGATATCACATATCGGAGGGACTTAGGACTGAAGCTATCTAAATTGGAATTGGATAAATCTCTTTGCAGCAAGCAAGAAGCGGATCTCACTAAATTAAAAAAAATTACTAAAAATAAAAATAATATAGAAAAATCTTGCATTAAATTATTTAGTACTCGAATTTCAGTTCTCCATTATATGTTTTGAAAATTTACGTGTTTTTTAATAATTTCCAAGTGATTTCTTCCTAAAATCTATTATTTAAGTTTCTTAAGTGAATAATTCAATTTTTGCATGTTAAAAATTATGTATATGTTACATAGGGGGCATAAAGATTTTAGAAAAGCTTAGGTGGGGCGAGGAACAAAAAAGTTTGGGAAACACTGCTCTAGAGAATGTACAGCTTAGCCGCCTTCGGTGACCAGGTGTTCTCCCGTGATATTAATAGCCTGTGACTATGCTTGCAACTTGGCGAAATAAATTGGCGAATTGGCGGTTGCAGAGGCTGAGGGACTCTGCCAAAGCTTTGTTTTGTGATTTCACTCGAAAATGGAGAGTGTAGGTGGGAAGGCAACAATTGATTATGTATCTAGGGATCAAGTGCTTTCATATGAAATAAAAATTGGCGATATCGGTAGAGTGGTTGGGGCTGCGGAACTCTGTAAATATATTCCCCTGTAAAGAGTGTATAGTGAAGTAGGTTTTTATTATTATTATTTCCTTCGGAAATGGATAGCGGGGTGGCGCGGAAGACCACTGATGATTATCTAGGGGCCATGAGCTTTCATATAAAATAAAAATTGGAGAAATTGGTCCATTAATTGGGAATGAGGCGGGATTTTATCAAGGTTTTCCCCAACATGGAATGTACAGCGAAGTAGCGTTTTCGCGATTTCTCGCCAAACTGGTGGGTGCTGGTGGGTAGACAAACATTGATGATATGTTTTAGAGTCATAAGCTTTCATATAAAATAAAATTTGGCGAAATTGGTCCAGTGATTGGTTCTGGGGGACTGGTTCTTTGGCTTTGTCCAATTTTTTTTAAATATATAGATTATCAATTTATTGTTTCACACTTTTTTTGTGGAAAATAAAGAAAATAACAGTCACTAATAGCAACATTGATCATTTTCTTTAATTATAATGAAGTTATTCGAAAAAAATCCAGAATTGAATTACTCAATCCAGAACCTTTGAGTTTATAATTTTGTCCAGAATTTTGTTTCTACAAATTTAATCGTGTGATTTTCTAATTTTGTTGCATGTTATCGATTGCAGATTACGGTTACTTTTTCACCAGCATTGTAGACATTTCATTTCTAAGGCAATATTCCAGTGAATTTTTTTTCTTTCTTAATTTTGCATAAATTTTTTTGCAGAATTCGTAAATAAAATCCTCTAAGATTTTAAGTATACTATATGATCAAAAGTATTCGGATACTTTCGGATTTATACGGTTTTTTTCCAAATTTCTCGAGAAAAGCTGGACGATTTGCACTTGAACTTCGGCCATGTAAAGAATAGGCTTGGAATCACATTTTACAATGAAGATTCTGTAACAAGGGTAGAAATTGATGAAGAAGAAAATAAGTATGAGTATTTGTAATAACTTATTTTTCACTGAGCATATGCGAAATATAGTATAACGTTTCGTTTATAATTTGGAAACCACCCAGCTAAAATAAAATCTTTTAAAAAATCTGCAGAAAATCTGAAGGTATTTGGAATATGTTTTCTTCGGATTTTCTGCAGAAAAAAATGTAGAATATCTGAAGAAAAATATGCTCCAAATAACTACTGATTTCCTGCAGTCAAGGCTTAATTATTAATTTCAATTCACTTAAGTTGTAATTCAACTTACTTGTACGATGATGATTCAGGTTGTAACGAAACTTCAAACTCATCCTGGCCGGGACTCGAACCTGCGTTCCTAGACTTTGCAGGCAGGGACACTAACCACATAGCCATCTCGGACTTCGCCGGATGGGGTTAAAATAATTTATTTGAGTTTCAGCGTCACCATCGCTCTAGTGGAGCTATTTAGTGGTGTAAAAATCAACCATGGTCAGAATACGTGTTTCAAAGTAGAAGAGATGAATAATAGATGAGATTAATAATATTTTTGTTCAATAATTTAGATTATCTGTTTCAATAAATTCGTTTACATCTTTTATATTTTTGATAAGCCTTCTCTACATCCAAAGGGCGCAAACTCCACTTTTCTCTTCTTTTTGGAGGAAAATAACTAGTCAGATTGACAGTTGGAAAACTAATTGGAAATTAATTAAATTATGGAGGAAAAGTTTAAAATGGTAAAACCTCAAATATTTATTTTAAAGATTAATTTAGAATTCATTTTTTTCAGTGGCATATTTAAGAAATTTAGAGCCTAAAACAATTTTCGATTGGAAAATTTTTTCTGCTGATGCATTCCTTTTCTATACAAATAGATGGTCGATACCACTAATTGGAAAAGTAACTGATGAAACTCCTGCCTGCTGTAAAATTAAACGATAATGCTAATTACATTCTAATTTTGCTTTATGTCCTTTGGAAAATAAAGCTGCAATATTAGAGAATATGGTGCAGAATATGCATTTAGAGAAATGCAGATATTATGAAATTGCAGTTAAACCTTCAAAAAATCAACAGATTATTGGTCGAGTTTAATTATGTAGTGAAAATCTGCTAAATAATTGCAAATTTAATTGAAGACAAAATGCAGATTTTTTGCTGTCTTAAAAAATCTACAGGATATTTAAAGAACAAAATAAAAAGAAATTTTTTTGCAGATTTTAGGCAGATTAAATTGAAGAAAAAATGCAGATTTTTTTCTGTCTTCAAAAACTCTGCAGAAATCTTTAAAAAAAACTTTAAAAAAAATTTTCTGCAGATTTTTTTTAGCTGGGCATATATATAGGGCAGCTTCTATAAGAATTCCATTTGAATAACACTAAGATTTGGAAAAATGTCGAATTGCAGTGAGCGGAATTTCTATTGCTCTCAAAGAGAAGCAAAATGAAAAGGGGCTTTCCAGAAATTGCAGTTTTTTAAATTTGAATGCATACTTGTGCTGAATAATGCTGAATGTATACTTATAAATAAAATAGATAATTTAAATTGCAGTAAAGATTAACGATTACTATTTGAAGATTCAAGTTTAAAAATATCAATTTGTGGAAGAACCCTGATCATTTTACTTCTCTTTGAGAACAACAGGAATTCCGCTCGTTGCAATGCCGATATCTTTCTAAATATTAATGGTATTCAATTACAATTTTTATATAAGTTTCCTTATTTATATGGCTTCCAAATTATATAAAAAAAGTTATACTAAGTTTCGCACATGCGCGGTAAAATGTTATTTACTACAAGAACTCATATTTCCTCTAATATTTAAAATATTTATATCTATATTTCCTTTATATTTTCCCGAATATACATGATATTTTTCCCAAAACAAAACCGTTAATGAAAGTTGCTAGTCATCAGCTTTCTGAGAAACGGGAGGAATCGAAATCCCCTTTCTTCTTCATCAGTTTATTGTCGGTCTCCTAAATGCCCTGTGACCTAGTCTTCGCTGTACAATGTGAGCTCAAGCTTATTATATATGCTAGTTTTACCAAAATTATGTGCGTTTTGCGCACAGCAAACAAAATTATTGGTGAAAGACGCAAATGAATAACAGTTTTCTGTGACATGGATCAGATCATTTTCTTTTTCATCAATTGCTGCCTTTGTGAGCGAATCTTCGTTCTGAAATGTGAGCTCAAGCCTATTAATCACATGGTCGAATTTCAAGGTTAGTTTGTCCAGCCTTACTAGAGAAATTCGAAAAAATGTGTAAATCTGAAAGTGTCCGGATACCTGTGATAATATAGTGTATATTAAGAAATATGCACTATATGGTTGCACTATTATGGTTGCTATGGAAACTCATTTTATTTGACGCATCTGACAAAAGAAGAGATAAAACGTTAGCAATTAAATTTAAAATTAAAGTTATTAGGTTAATGAGGGATAATTTGTTAATAAATTTAGTATATTCCCCTTCTTTTTCTTTGTTTGGAAACAAACCAGAGCAAGAAGTTGAAACTCTTCAAAGAAACATTTCAAAAATCCTACAAAGGAGAAAATGTCATTTTATTGATAAAACTGAAAATTAAAGTTATTACGCCAAAATGAGTTATCTTTAATACGCATAAATGCCTTTCTATTATTCAGAAGAAATTACTTTTGTAATATTAGTATCAAACATTTACCTCAAACAAAGTGCGAGTTGAAATTCAAAAGCATTCTAAGAAAGATAAAATAAATAATCACCATTTTTAATGACGTTGGCTTCAGACGACTTACTAGCTCGTTTATTTTCAGATAATTAACTTATTCTTTCTCTTTCAAGACATATATATATATTTATACGAGCAAGATTATCTAAAGAAACCAAATACAACGAAAAAAATTGCTTTTAATATCATCACGCAAGTCCTGGATTCTTTTGAATTTATTTTTGGATTATACATCGTTTGTGAGAAGGAGATTTTCTCCTTTAGAAAGAAAAATGTTCCCTTTATTCATTCTTTATGATTATCTGGAAAAAAAGCTTAAAAAAACGGTAAGTAAAGGGGGGAAAAACGCTCTTGTAATCAAGATTTGTCTTGTTGTCGCTGTGAAGATCAAATAATGGAAACAAAAAAAATCCCCTTCTGATTCTCGTTCTTCATAGTTTTTTTTACATATAATTTGTCCTTGTCTTCAATTTTTTTTAAATCCAGAAATGTTTTTTCATGGAGTGAATCTTAAGTAAATACGGATAGTTTTTTTCCTCTTCAGATGGAAATGGGATGGGTCTCTCCGTGAGTTTTCCAAAGGACAAAAATCCGACTTATTTTTTTCTCCTACTCTTTATCACTTTTCATCGACCTCTAAATAAGGGGAAAAAGAAGAAAACCTTGAAATATTTATTAGGGTGCATCAAAAGTATTTTAGTCTTTTGAATGTTTGCATATTAAAACTTGTATCCAATACTTGGTCACCACTACTGTTGAATCCAAAATGTTGAATCAAAGCTGATATGGCCCTCTTAAAGCCGCCGCGTACCACCGGTGGTTCGCATTAGATATCCCATCAGGCGGCGCATACCACCAGTGGCTCGCACTGGTATATCCCATCAGGCGGCGCGTACCACCAGTGACTCGCACTGGTATATCCCATCAGGCGGCGCGTACCACCAGTGGCTCGCATTGGTATGTCTCATCAGGCAGCGTGTGCAACCGGTGTCTGGCACTTGAATGTTTCATCAGACGGCGTGTACCACCGGTGTCCCGCACTTGCATGTTTCATCAGGCGGTGCGTACCACCAACAATATAGCTCGTTTAGTAACTAGAAAAAATTTCGATATTGTTGAAAATTAAACTGATGGAAATTTAAAGTATATTAATTAGAATTTATTTTATTTCAGCTCAATATTATAAACATAACTTATATTATAAATTCGATAATATAAACATAACAATTCAATATTATGAGTATAATTGTTCATTTATTTATATGCAATTTTTTAAAACATCTCAAACAGAGTACTGACAAAAACATGGCAGCAATAGTGGTAAAAAAAAATAAATAGCAGTAATGGTTATAATTGCGGTAAGATTTCATTTTTCGCTTTAGTTGGTCGTTAGTTGATCGCCGCCCGATAAAACAAAGCGCTCTTAGAGTAGCCGCCCATGGCAGAGAAACATGAATTGCAGCGCCGGCGTAAACGGGTTAATCTATATTCGTGCCGCTTTCTTTCTTCCATGTTATGATCGGATGATGGGTGATGCGCGTTGAGATTTTATCTCATTTGAGGCATTATATCAAATTAGGCCTTAAGGTCCGGTACACACATGCGATTTGGATGCGAATCTGAAAATGAAGGACCTGATAAAAATTCCACTAATAATTGATCAAAAATTTTTACAGTTATTCTTTTTATGCAACTTGTTCGGTTATTTGATCGACAACCTAACATTGTTTCCGATTATCCGGGTTTCGTAAATGTCCACCTCTCATTATATGTAACTACATGTCGGAAAAAACCGAAAATCCTGCGGGTTTTCCAGAAGAGATTCGCAGATTTCTAATGATGATTTCTTTGTTGTAGGGTCAGTTCATGAGAAACATATACTTCATATAGTGTATTTGGAGTGTTTAAGTTTTTCTACAAGTTTTATGGCGGTAAGATTCTTCTCTACGTTCTCTTCCAAGTTCTGAAGATCCACAGATGCTGGCCTGTAACTTCTGGGTTTGATTTCAGGTGTTAGGTCTCTCTCCCTGAAACATCTGAATCAGTTTTGAGTTGTCCAATCACTTTGTCAAACCCTTTAACTGTACGACTGGTTTCAGTGGCTTTAGGATTGATGTACCCTTTCAAATTGTGGCGTATAAATTATCAGCGGCAAAATGTCGGAGGAGTGATTAGCGGCCTGGAGTACGTTGACAGGAGTTGGGCTCTGTACACGTACCTCCTGCCGAGCTGCGATATCGGACAAGTCATTAGCGGCCCTTTTACTCAGCATTTTCCTCCGAGGTCGGAGGGAAATCGGAACAGACAATGAGTAGGTCTTCTCTGCACTCTTTCGTTAACAGGTGGACAGGATGTACGTTGATTTAAAAAGGAAATACCCTGCTTTTGTCAATCCAAGGATTGCTCTCCTCTAGGAGGACAATGCTAGACCTCACACGTCTTGACTCATTGCAAATAGAGGAGCTTGGAGAAATCGAGTTTCAATTCAATTCGGTTCTTGCTCCGTCGGGCTAAAACATGTTTTGGCTGATGGCAACTTTTTTTCTTGTGAAAAGTCTCTTTCGGATCGATATTAAAAAAATGGTTCAGAATTTGTTTTCTCCCCCAAAAAAAATACATTCCAACAAAAAACAGTTTATAGAAACTATTTTAACTCTTGACCTCTCCCAATTTTGGTTTATTTCCACTTGTTTTTTTTTAATCTTACCCCGTCCTACATTTTTATGAAGAAAAGCCTTACATTTTTTGCTATCAAATATGTTTCTTTGAATTTAGAGACCTTATCTTAATATTATCTTACCCTGAGCAAGTTTAGAACATTTTTTTTTTTGAGGACGAACAGCAATATTACTAAGCGCAGAGTATATCTTAACACAAATCACAGCGATAGCTCTTAGTGATAGTCAGCTACATTCGTAGCTTTGTGCTCTTAAAACACAACAATAGTAATATACAGGGTTCCCACTAATATCCGTTACACACACCCCTTAACTTCTAAACGGTGACAGCTTTGGTCATAAAGTTGGTGTCTAGGTATAGTAAAAAGGCTATGCGCTACTCGATGAGACAACTTACAACGGCATCTATCGGCAAATTTTGGAATTAGCGGTCCTATCTCGAAAACGGTACAAGATACGGGGAAAGAGTCATTACAAAATTGTAGAGAGTCTTCGATTTAGTACGAAAAGATACCTTGAGTGAAATAATGGTAAGAACAAAACGTGTAAAATGCGCATTTGTTTGCTCACATTTTCGGAAATTTTGACGTCATATGACACGAATAAAAGGAGAAATTTTTTTCGGGCAAAAAATGAACCCATTATACTTTTTCTTGTGAAAATAACTCAAACAGCAGGTGTATGGACCTTCCCGCCAACATTGCAGGACGTATTACTGTTGCTTGTGCTTGCGCACCAACTATATGCTAAAACGTGTGCAAAGTGAAATTTAAACAAGGACTCAAATCTGTATTGTAGATGGCGGAGAGCACTTTGAACAACGAAAATAAAGGTATATTGTGATAACTAATTGTTTTTTCTCGTTTTAACCCGTTTAGAGATGTCACAGTTTCGGAAATTGAGAACAAACAAATGGGCACTTTAAACGTTAATTTATTCGTATTAATGTGTACAAGGTATCTTTTTGTACTAAATCGAAGATGCCCAACAATTTTGAAATTGACCTTTTTCCCGTATCTTGTACTATTTTCGAGATAGTACCACTAATTCCAAAATTTGCCGACAGATGGCGTTGTAAGTTGTCTAATCGAGTAGCGCATTGCCTTTTTACTTTCTCGTATACGAAGTATACAAAGAGAAAGTATTGTAATCTGTGTGTTATGTCTGTCTGTGAACACGAGAACTCAAAAATTATTAGAGCTACGGGGATGAAATTTGGTATGTGGTCTTTAAACATAATTTGTAGGTTTCTATCAAATTTCAGACAAAATCCGTCAACGGGAAGTCTGTCTGTCTGTATGTCCGAAGTCATGCGAACACTATAACTTAAAAACTTGAATAGCTAGATGGGTAAAATTTGGTACACTGTTTTATCGTCATGAATGTAGGTCCGTATAAAATTTTGGGCCAAATCCGTCAACGGGCTGACTGTCTGTCGGTCTGTATAATAGCATACTTGTTCAACTCCATGCGCATGTGTAAATGCCTGTGCAAAGAAGGGATACTCCGAAAACTTGGCAGTTTGCCAAAAACAAATTCTGGCGGCGAGATTTTGTAAGGAAGCAAACATTTAGGGCGTCTCGTTTTACTTGCGTATTGGAAGCAATCTCTGCGCATGCGCAAGCTATTCAGCGAGCAAGCTATTCTCCTGTTTTCTTCTCCTCACGCGGAACTCGCATTGCTAGAGTTTGATAAAAATATATATATATATATTGCGAAATTTTAATACATACGCATCTTTTTGAATATGATTATTCACCTCAATACTTTACTATCACTATAATCTCCAATGAAAAACCTTCTGATAGTCATTGCATTCTGGGTTACAGTTAGTTTGAACTTTTCATCAACGCAGGGGGGAGGGAAATGGCAAATGTTTGAAAAGTATACGAGAAAGTTTAAGGGAGGCCACTCCCGCTGGTTACTATACCTAGACACCAACTTTATGGTCTAAACTTTCACCGTTTAGAAGTTAAGAGGGTGTAACGGATATAAGTGGGGACCCTTGTTGGAAATTCAAATGAAATTGTTCAGTCACTGAATGAAACGCATCTCATTGGTTTATTTCGTGACGTAGCCGAAGTTACCGCACTAGTCGAAGTTGATTGGTTGTTACAATCTATATATATTGTTCATTTGTGTTTTTAAGCAAGCAGTCGAATGGATGGCTGTCAGTGAGTGTGTAAGCTGCAAGACAGCAGCATGTTCTTTTTTTAAGTAAACTGGATTAAAGCTATTTTGTATTTTAAACTGCCTGGTATCTGCGTTACTCTGCAATTTACACTCACGACATGCCAACAGTGGTTATAAGCCGTGCTGTTTTAGTAAACCGAAAGGATTGTGCCTGTTTGTTGTGAAGTCTATAAAACAGATCGGAAGATGAATATGCCGGCGGAGTCTTTGCCATTTGCATTCACGAAGTTGGATGGTTCTAATTATACCTCATGGAAGGAAGACATGAAGGTCGTGCTGATGGATCGTGGTTGTTGGAGCTTCATAATTGAAGATAAGCTATGTCCTGAACAAGCTACTGAGAAAGAAAAATTCGAGTATGACTGGAGAAAGCAGAGATGTTACACTACAATTTACCAAGGCATCGAAAGAAAATTTCTTCCGTTAATCCGACACACAACAGATGGTAAAGAAGCATGGAGCATTTTAAAAACAAATTTCGAACCAACCTCCAAAGCCCGATTGGCAGTTCTTATCGATGAATTTTTCGAGCTCCAGTTTAATCCAGAAGAAGAAACCATTGGATTTTTTTGCAAACGAGTCGATGAGAAGAAAACTCAAGTTAAGGAAGCGGGTTTTGAAATTCCTGAACTTTTAATCGCATTACAACTTATTAGAAGATTGCCAGCCGAGTATGATCATTTAGTTCAAACCCTCTACAGATTGAAGGATGAAGAATTTAACCATCGGGAAGTTGAAAAACAACTTGTAAACGAAGCTGGACGAATTTAACTGAAGCAGAAGGATTTGAATCTAGATTACACAGAGAATGCAGACACCGTTGGATCATTTCGTCTGCGGGAAACTCGCAAGAAATCTTCTGAACACAGTGGAGCAGTGTTGGACCCTTCAAGAAACCCTGGTCAATACAGGAAAATCAGTTACCCTAAAGGAATGGGGCCGTTTTGTGACTTTTGTTCCCGCAAAGGACACGATGCATCTAAATGTTATAAGAAGCGGAATAAAGAAAAGAAACAAGCTTTCGCATCGGAAACTTCGTTCTGTGGGACTAATCAAGCTTTTGGAGTATCGACGGACTGGGATTAGTTCCTCATAGATATCGCAGCTACTTCCCATTTTTGTTATGAACGTGACTGGTTCAAGAACTGTAAAGAACTTGAAACGACAAAAGCCCTCCTTGCCGATAAGAAGTCAACCTGTGAAGTTGAAGGAATAGGTGATATAGACTTCATCCTTAAAGATATTAAAGGTAATGTTAAAATCACTTTAAAAGATGTATTTTATACTCCAAACATGAGGAGGAATCTAATTAGCGGAGCAAGAATGGACATAGCAGGACTTAAAATAATTTGGTGTAATAATGTTATGCGTATATGTCATTTTAATAATGAATATTTCTTTTCAGCTTTTCGGCAAGATATTCTTTATATAGTATCAGGTTATCCTTTATTAGACAGTGTAATGTATACTAGTGTAGATTTAAATTTAATCCATAAGAGATTATGTCATGTTGATATTCCTATTATTAAGGATATGTGTAAAAATAAATCGGTTAAAGGGTTGGAGAATGTAAATATTAAAATAGATAATGAATCTTGTATAGCTTGTAATGTAGGTAAAGCAACAAGAACGTCTCTGAAAAAGAATTATGTGTACAAATGAGTAACAAAGTCTGTTTTAGACAAAGTCCACATGGAGTTATGGGGACCTGCACCTGTTAATTCTTTGGGGGGAAGCAAATATTTCTTGTCCATAACTGATGATTTTTCTAGAAAAATAGATGTATTTACTCTTAAAAGTAAAAGTGAAGTATTTTCAATCTTTAAAGAGTACTTATCTAGGGTACAACGCGAATTAGGAAGGAAACTTAAAAGTGTCAGGACCGACAACGGAATGGAGTATTGTCAGAAAGATTTTGAGACATTTTTAAGAGATTTGGGTATTAGAATTGAGAGAACATCTTTCTATACACCGGAATTAAATGGTATAGCTGAAAGATTCAATAGGTCAAGTATGGAAGCGGCCAGAACTATGCTGCAAGATAGTGGCTTACAACCAAGGTTTTGGGCGGAAGCACTTCATGCCTATGTTCATACTAAAAATCGGTGTAGTCATAAATTAACAGAGGGAAAAACGCCGATGGAAATATGGTCGGGATATAAACCCTCCATTAGACATTGTCGTACATTTGGTTCACTAGCATAGGTGTATGTACCAACAGTTAATAGAAATAAATTACAACCCAAAGCTAAAATTGGAATATTGGTAGGTTACGCTGTGAATAGAAGAGGATACAGGGTATGGTTACCTAAAGAAAGGAAAGCCGTAGAAAGTATTCACGTTAAAATTTATGAAACTAAGAATGGCGTGAAAACTTTGTTTGATAAAGTTAAACATTATGACTATGCTATATATCAATTGGATCAAAATTTAAATAACGATAGTGATTACAGGGCACAGGATGAAAAATCTAGTTCACCGAAAAAACCCTCATCGTTAGATATTTCAACTTGGATAAGATTAGAAAAACCTAGGAAAAAAAGTGAAAGGATAGATGTTTATTATTATCCTCCTAGTAAAGAACGACTTAGATCCATAAATGATGTTAAAATGTATTGTGAGAAAAACAAATTAGAGTTTGACCCTAATCAGTTTAACTTTAAACCAACAACAACAAATACGCGTTTTGAAGAAAAAACGGAATGTGATAATAAAACTAGTTCAGATTCCGCAGATGAAGCAAGCTTTGTAAATGATATTTTTCAAAACGAGATATACATGACTGAAATCCCCAAAACATTTAAAGAAACTCAAATTTCTCCTGACAAAGAGAAATGGGACGAAGCTATGTCTGAGGAAATTAAATTAATGTAGAATAGAAAGGTTTCGGGATCTTGTTGAACCAAAATCGAATATGAAAGTTTTAGGTTGTAGATGGGTATACAATATTAAACATGATGAGAAAAATAATGTAAAGAAATATAAATCGCGATTGGTAGCACAAGGGTTTAAGCAAAGACCGGGTGTTGATTTTACTGATGTATTTGCACCACTTGTGAATTTTGATATAATTAAATTTTTATTTGTTTCGTTAGTATGTATTTTAGGGTGGAATCATGATCAGATTGATGTAAAAGGAGCATATTTGTATGGAAACCTGGATATTCCCATTTACATGCAGCAACCCGAAGGATTTGCTGTAAAAGGATGCGAGCATTATGTTTGCAGATTGCATAAGAGTATATATGGTCTTCGCCAGAGTGGTAGACAATGGAATATTGAATTAAGTGAAATTTTATTTGGACTTGGATTTCATCAAAATGAGTTGTGTAATGGTCTATATACTAAAAGTAATTGCATTTTATTGGTATATGTAGATGACATTGTCGTTTTCAGCAAATCGCAAAGTGATCTTGAAAATTCAATTCTTAATATAAAAATTAAATTGGAAATAACAGAGTTGGGACCAGTTAGATACCTACTTGGTGTAAATTTTGAGCGAATCGGGGATTCTGTGTATTTGCATCAGAATACATATATAAATAAACTTAAGACTAGATTCAAAAATTTACCAAGAAGGCGAATTACGTTACCTTTGAAAGTAGGTTGTATTTTACCTGATAGAGTAAAAGAAAATGAGGTAATAGAAACGAGACAGATTCCGTATAAAACATCAATTGGATGCCTATCGTTTATTGTGAATAGGTCTAGGCCAGATATTGCATTTGCTGTAAACACAATGTCACAATTTTGTAATGGATATACGTATCATCATTGGACTATTGTTGTTGATATTTTAAATTATGTACTTAATACAATGTATTATAAAATAAATCTTTCGGATACTCATAATACTAGGTTAACTATGTATTCAGATTCTAGCTGGGGATGCAAGTTAAATGATACCAGTAAGACATAACCAGTCATAAGACATTCTACCAGTGGATATATTATGTTATTTGGAAATGTACCAATAACTTGGAAATCACAGAAGCAAAAATGTATTGCTTTAAGCTCAATGGAAGCTGAATTTATAGCACTAACAGAAAGTATAAAATGTATTATTTGGTATTCTAAAATTTTAAAAAAACTTAATTTAATTGATTTCAGAATGCCGGAATTGTATTGTGACAACCAAGCAGCTATACATTTTTCGAAATATAATATTGAGAATAGTAAAACTAAACATATTGACATAAAATATAAATTTGTTCGAAAATTATTATGATAAAGAATTTGAACTAAATTATCTAAATTCTAAGAAAAATTTGGCCGATTTCTTAACAAAACCTCTTGTAAAAGAGAAATTTCTTTCAGTAATAAAGGCTATATTTAAAAAGGATTCAGTGACTGATGGGGCCGAATGACGTAGCCGAAGTTACGGCACTAGTCGAAGTTAATTGGTTGTTACAATCTATATATATTGTTCATTTGTGTTTTTAAACAAGCAGTCTAGCAGTCGAATGGATGGCTGTCAGTGAGTGTGTAAGCTGCAAGACAGCAGCATGTCTTTTTTTAAGTAAACTGGATTAAAGCTATTTTGTATTTTAAACTGCCTGGTATCTGCGTTACTGTGCAATTTACACTCACGACATGCCAACAACCCTGTATATACTGAGCACATACAACACACATATGGGTTAGTTGCAACAGGTGTCATAAGCTTCCATATGAAATAAAAATTGTCGAAGTCTGTTTAGTGGTTTGGGGCTGGGGTGACTGATCCTCTGGTTTTGCAATTATTTTAAATATATAGATACATTCATGGGTAAATGTATAACAACTTGCGTGTATGCACAAAATATGCTGGAGTATCTAAGATGCAGCCTACTTTAAAGCATTTCACTTGTTTTCAGTCATTACTTTTCGAAACAGAAGTGTCTATTGTATCAAAATACAGCATCTCTAACCCTCATCTCAGAAGTGAGACAAAAACAATTCCGCCTGGAAAAGGGAACCGTTGAAGCGATGATGGGCAAAGAAAACAAAGAGGGGAAACTCTTCCCTTCCTCACCTCAGGGCACGGTAGGCTTTTAATCCCTGTCATTTCTCCTCATGAGCAGCGACATGTCCGAGGCCGACCGGTCATTTGCGAGCGCTTCGCGGTAGGTCGATAATTGACCGACAGCCCTTGTCCCCGGAGAGTAATCGGAAATGGCCATTTATCTTCGACGCCCACAGTTATCCCAAGAATATTTCCGACACGAGCAATCAACGGCCGGTTTAGTTTCCGGAGGAAGGGGCCGTCTCCTTCTTTTATCCCAAGAATGGCATCCGGCAATGGAAATGGCAAAAAATTCACTTTCAAAAGGCATTAAAGAGAAATAAGAAGAAATATATTCTTGTATTAATTATTTACTTTTCTTATTCATTTACAAAAGAAAATGCACACTACAGAAAAGAGCATGGCATACCTAAATTGCGCATCAAAGGGCAAAAATTTATGTCATATAAAACGAAGACAATACGAATAAATGTGTATTATTACACAATCAATTTTGAAACATTAAGAATTCAAAAGTGATAGACATTTCCTTTTGAAAACCTTAAACGACATTTGCAAAATATCTTGTCTACAATATACTTGTAAAAAATTTGTATTCCTCTTATGCTCACAATTAATTTCTAAAACTCATACATGTGGGAAAAAAGGGTGGGAGGTTAAATCCCAAACCCACCTACAGATAAAAATGCTTCATCTAAAGAACACTCTAGGGGAAAATGCACTAAAGATAAAAGATGAGAAACAGGAGTTAAAAACTAAATTATTTATTAATAAAATATGAAATAAGAAAGGTATTTACACGTATGGCTATTTACAGATTAAATAAGAGAGATTTAGGGCTTGTTAGTTACTTAAGTAAAGTATCAAATTACACCTCGTTTAAGATTAGTTACAGCCATCGCCCATCGCCGCTGTGCTAACAGGGAAGAGACCCCCGTAGCTGCCTTCGCTCACATCTATCGCATGTCCGTTCTTCTTGATTTCAATAAGTCATCTTCCGGATTAAAACGTTACACTTGGTTTTAACGGAGAGCTTACACCTACGCATCACGTGATTAGCACCGTGAGAAAGCGCGTGATCGCTATCTCCAGATATCTTTCCGCTGACACAATAATATTCAAATGAGCTTGTACGGAAAGTGAAAAAATATTATTAAGAAGGAATTAAACTTACGCTTTTAAGTTAGACGGGAAAAATACAATTCCTACATACATTATCGACAACTCTCGCTAATAATTTTTATACGGTACATGATTTAATCAGTGAAATGATTTACAAGTGAGAAGTAATCAGAAATTAAAAACAACTTTCTGTTATACGAAGAGAAAATGTTCCAATCATTGAAAAATTTGGCTTACAAATTTCAATGAATTTCTAATGAGCTAAGTTCGGAAGGCTTCTTGGATTTGGATATGCAATCTTTACCTCGAAATTGCAGATTTGTACCAAATTTTGAACGAAATCTGTCAAAAGAATGTCTCCATCAGCCAATGTGCAGGTGAACACGATAACTTAAAAAATCAACTATCTAAATGGATGAATTTCAGTGGCAACGACTCGGGAGGGAGGTCACTCCCCCACTTTTTGAGGAAGAGATTAAATTTTTATTCATTTTAGCTGCCTAAAACTAGGAAAACTAGGAAAAAAATAAAAAAACAGTGTCAAGGAAACTAATTTTGTGACTAAATTTTAAAATTTTGTTGTCACTAAGGGTACTTTTAGATGTCTATAGAGCTTAAAAACTATCAACAGAAGAAATAGAATATATTTAAAAAAGAATCTAAACTAAAAAGTTAAACTAGAACAACAAAAAAAACCAAAATTATTTTTATTAATAAACAATACAATTTATAGAGTAAATTTTTTTAAAAAATTAGATAAAATGCACACAATGTTTAAGTAGCGCGCAATTGCAGCAGCAAAACAAAAAACAGAGAACAATAGAAATCAAGGTCATACAAAGAAAGACAAAAAAATAAACTCAGAGTTAATCGAATATAACCAAAAACAAACAAGGAATCCATTCGAGTCCACTTTTTCAAGGGCCAAGAACTATTGAATTCAAAATAATAATTGGGAAATTTTTCTGTAAGAAGCTAGCATTAGCCAAACATAGCTTCTATACATGTCTAGATGTCTATACATTTTTTTGCCCCCCCCCTCCCCTTTTGGCACCCAATCGCCGTCACTGGTGAAACAGAATTTTAGACCTGTATCAAATTTTGGATTAAATTCGTCAACGGTTGAAGTTTAAACGATATTGTTGAACTTTTTAAGAAACCATCAATAACATGCTGTTCGAAGAGTTTACCATTTGCATGAAGAAGTTGGCATCCTCGTCCTCCATTGCCTTCAGGGGTGGCGCCAGAGGGGGTCCGGAGGGCCGGGGCCCCCCGTCGGGGAAGCTGTGCCCCCCATTGTGGAAAAATTTTGTATCCCGTCTGGGAAAATATCTGAACGGGGTATTCAACTGTAGTTGATAAATAATAATCTGGAGAAAATTTGAGACCAATTTCATCACACTCGTCCCCCCCCCCATACAGCAGGTCATGCCCCCTGTCGGGCAAGCTCTAGCGTCATTCCTGATTGTCTTAATTAAGAGTTCTGTCTAAAATAGTCCTCGCTACATAAATAAAATGGATAAACTCTGAGGCCATGAAATGTACGTTGGCACAGGCAGTAGGATTCAACCTTGCACTCAGAATGCATTGTTTATTGTAATTAATTTACGTTTTTCACTTCTCGTGTGTTCTCGTTAATCTTGCTATTCATTCCCTAACGGCTCTGTTCCTACATGTACGTGTGTGTGTTGGCACTCTACAGGTCAGACCGCTGGATCTGGAGCTACAAAATTTGGCACAAAGATACTTTGGAGGGTGGGAATGTGCACCTCGGAGCACTTTTTTTGAAATTTTAATTAATTAAAAATGAAGCGAGATTTTGGTGTTTTTCCGTAATAACTTCCGAAAAGATTACAGCACAAAGATCATTTTTAAACCATCTGAAAGTGCAAATAATTACCTTTCCAATGATATCAATTAAGTTGCTGTACAATGTTTTCTAGAATTTGAATAAATGTTTTAAAAAATGTTTGGCTTATTTTACAACAATACTTTACATCGTTGCAACGCAACTCAAACCGTTTTCATTGTTAAAACTAATATTTAATTGTGTATTTCTCTTTAATTGTTGTAATCTGAGATAATATCCTGTAACATTTTGCTTTCATATTTTATTTCATCGAGATTTTTGTGAAATCTGTAAACCAAGCTCTCCGAGATATTGATTTGCTTACATTAAGAAATAAATCCAGTTTGCTGAATGGTTATTGTTGCTATGTGTTCATTAATTTCTCAGCATCCACTAACATGCCGCTGGTCGCAACGAATATTTTTTGAAATGATATATACATGTTTATGTAACATTACAAAATCGATGACTGTCTAGTTACAACCCCTAATAATATATTTACTTTTAACATATTAAAATATTTTTGAAATACATTTTTTGGTTCAAAAGTAAAATAAAAATAAATTTTTAGGAGGCCATTGGATTAATGGAACCCCTGGGCTACAGCCCAATTAGCCCATTGGATAAGATGACCCTACATGTTCAGAGTATATGGTTTCACCATTTGACATGATTACTTGATAGACCACCAATTCAAGAAGGTCCTTCTCTTTATTGAAAAAAGTTTTCATTCTTTGATGGATATAAATCTGCGGTCTATATTCAGTTGTGCAGTGTTTCTCGCGGTCCTTTCACACACAAACGGACTTATTTTTAGGGCAACATAATTTCTCCAATTAAATTGTTTAAATAAAAGAAATAAACTCAACAAACTTTTTATTCATTTTCGATTTTATCAAGTGTTTTTGCAGCAAACGTTTTCATCAATCCTTCGTTCTTTCGATTTATCTGGCTTTGGCGATAGGTGATGTTTCACACCTTTTTTCATGATGTTGTGATGAAGCAGAATTCCGACTACAACAGATAAGTTGGTCGTTGTTGTAACACATTTTTTGTTTTTGTTTTTATGTCTATTTCTTTATGTATTTTTCGTATTTTCTGTGTAATTTATTATGCCAAGGCTTAATATTTAAAAACTTTTCATCCACGTTAATATTTTTCTTATGGTAATCAGAAGAACAAGTAAAAATTTTGCGGTTACTTTTTTCCGCTACACGTATCACCGTTAATGCTGAAACATGAAATATAAAACTGCTTTTTTTTCAAAAACATACAATGTATTTAACTCCAAATGTAGAATTGTATCATAAATGGCTAAAATGCATTTTTTTGCTTACGATGATTTATTAAAAATTCCAAGTTTTATTAATTAGCGTATTAACTGCCTAAAAGAAAGCTCGTTATATCTTTTTTTTATATTTTCGCTGAGGTAGAACATAAAAAATATTTGAATCTTGGTAAAAAAAATTTCTTTGCCGAGGTTTATTTTGCAATAATAAGCAATTTTTTTATACATTGAAATTAGTTTTATTATTTAAAAAAAGAAAAAAGCAAATATCCGAGAAAAATGTTACACGTCTTTAAAAATTTCTTTCAAAATCATTTTTTTTTTTGTATTACTTTTTTCTTCTTTCTTTCATTTCTCCATACTAAATGAAGGCGGAAAACCTTTAGATGACAAATAAATTTTTTCTCGTTACTATTTTTTCGTCTTTCTTTTTCCCTGTTCTTTCTCGCTGAATATTCATTAAAATAAATGAAACTTTAAAAAGTATCGAATTCTATTTTATTTTTTAACTGAAAAGATTGAAGCGATTCTCTGCATTTTTATGCAGATTTCGGTTAATTTAAAGAACATGTTAGCATAAAATAATGAAGTTAATAAAATGTGAAAGCATCCTCAAAATGAGCGACAAAAGCTTATTTGTTAAAGAAATGCTTGTGAATTTTTACAAATTTAAATCCACAAAATTTATATTATTGACAAAACTGAAAAGTTTGAAATATAGAACGAAATCCATCTTACTATTTTAAAACTAATAAATTAATTTTGTGTAGTCAAATTATTTTTATATTTTTAAAAATCGTCACGATTTATAATCCAGTCATGAATTAAGATGCCACATTCTGATTTTCAAAACAGCGCTAAGCAAGTAAAAAGCAATTTTTTCTGATTTTAGTTCGTTAACGTAAATATGTTGATCAAATCATCACGAAAATTGCGTTACATGGCCTTACGGTGTAAAGCCTTATTCACACACTTTTTGGTGAGCCTTATTCATACACTTTTGTGTCGCGGTCTGGCTGAAGACTCAATAGCCGAATGGGTAGGTTGCTGCCCTTCAATGCCAAGGGACTCGGGTTCGAATCGTTCACAATCATTATTTCTATTATTTAATTTATATGCAAATATAATTTATGTAAATTTCATCCATAAAAATAACCCCCAGGTGGAGTGTTCTAGAACATTCCACTAGGTATATAAAATGACCACAGCTGAATAAATCTTCTGCTGTGGTGCTGCCCATGTAGAGTACTACGGCCAAATAAATCTTTCTGTTAGTTACATTGTGAAGCAAGCTCATTTCTACGTGACAATATGTTTATCTAATCATCACGAAAATTGCGTTACGTGGCCTTACGGTGTAAAGCCTTATTCACACACTTTTTGGTGAGAACTTTTAATGCGTAACTAGTGTTATAATAGAGTTTTGCGAGATTAGGGTATAACTCAGATAGCAATTTTAGTTTGCAGCAAGCTTGCCACAAATTTGTCATGACAAGTGTGCAAGCTTGCAGCAAGTTAACGAAAGCTCCGAAGTCACCATGAAACGAACTTGCAGCAAGCTTGCCACGCAAACATATTGCAAATTACAGCAGAAACAGAGTACGAAACACAACGCGGGATAGAACTCGCGACCTCCCGGTTCCGAAGCGGTGACACTAACCATTGATCCAGCTGAACTCTGAGAGGAGAAGATAGATTTCGCTAATACATCGTTCGATGCGATTCGTATACGATTTATTTTAAACTATTTTCTGGTTTTCATTAATTTTTTGAGTTGAGAATATGATTTGAAGTCAAAGAGAGAGCGATTTTCGTTAATAACTACTTTTTGCTAGTAGAATAAATTATGAAATTAGAGTTCAAAAGTAATTACTTTAAAATGGGACAAAATGTCTAGTTATTATTGTTCAAGGAACACTGACTGTTTTTTCGATTTAATTTTGTTTATAAACGTTAAAATTTCAACATTAAGAAAAAGGCGATATAGTTTTCTTTAAAGTGAGAGTGATATATTTAGTAAAAAGATGGAAAATGCTTCAAAAAATTTTTTTATAAAAAAGTTATTTTTTCACAAA
>BGPR01017692.1:6666-32059 GCA_013235015.1 Araneus ventricosus | reverse complement strand
TCATTGCGCTACGTTCCGGTTACGTATTGCCGAAAACATTTGGATATTGGACAGTGGGCGTGCTTGTGATATGGTCAAAAGGGCCGTGCTAAGGTTTTGAAAAAAGCCGAGAGAAAGACATTTATCTAGCAAGGTAAGATTCGAAAGTATTTGTGAAGGGTTCCGGAACCGTAAAGCCAAAACTGTAAGTACAAAGAGTATAGTAATACTATAAATATAACTATATATCCCAATGCCAATTGTTCCCCAATTAAAGCAATTTATTATCTGTATATGTTTAATGGATAAGGTTATAAAGAGTAGAATCGAATAATAATTGTGTATTGATATAAAAAAAGTAATAAGTTACTAAAAGCAATTTCAAAATAATGGCAGATTAGAATTATATTTAGAGCTGTTGTATAATTCGACTGTTATTTTGTAATCAGTCTACTAAATGAGTATGATATTTGCTTTTACCTTGAATTATGTCTCTAAATGTAATATATGCTTGAAATGAAAGAAGACTATGTTGATGATATTGTGATGATGTGAATGATTTTAGCACAACGAAACTTGTGACATAAATTAAGTAACTTGGGAAAACTCATCTAAATATTTGATATAATCAAGTTCTGAAATTCTTGAATTACTTCATGAGTGATCGTTGGTCAAATCCAGCCTACATCATATGGTGCAAAAATATTTTATGGTGTTGGTGGATAGTTTTTCTGGGTTGTATTTTTTACTTGGCTGAAAAAATAAAATGAAGTGTTTTGATGTATTTCTCAATTCAAAACAAATAATTTAACTGATAAAAAAAGTAAAAAAATTGTGAAGACCATTAATGGTTTTGAGAATTTGTAAATGAGCAACTTGATACTTATCTTGCTAATTCGGGATATTTCACAGAAAAACATTCCATATAATGAGTGAAAGTAACGGTAAAGCTGAAAGAGCGAACCGTATTCTTCTAGAAATGGCTAGATCTTTAGTGTATGAAAGTGAACTTCCATTAAAAGTTTGGGCCAAAGCTATTAATTTCAGTGCTCAGGTGTCTAATGTAACATCACGTAAAGGGAAAGAAAAATTCCACTTGAAACTTGGATAGGTAAAGAACCGAAACTAAATTATCTTAAAAAATTTGGTTGTGTGTCTTATTTTCACATTCCGAAAGTAATGAGGAATAAATTTGATGTACCGGGAAGACGTGGTATAATGTTAGGATATGCTAGAGATAGGAAGGATTATCGAATTTATGATGTCAAAACCGAAAAATAATTGAGGAGAGGTTAATTAAATTCAATGAACCTTTGAAAGGTAGTACTTATTTGGGAAAAATGAAAATTGAAACATGGAATATTGATTCATTGTTTGAATCCACTCAAGATATAAACGAGATCGATCACAAAATAAAAGTAAATCACTCGGAAATTTCTGCTGAGCCAGCAGCAAACGAAAATAATTACTCAATTCCATTCGAAACCCTAACATCGCGTGATGCAACAAACTCGATGGGTGGTGAAAGCAAAAATCCAGTTGATCACCTGAATAATGGTGTAAATCAAATCCATCCCTTTCAGACGTTCGGAAAGACTGAAGGCCAAACAGATGTCAACTAATTTAGCTTGTAATGTGCCTAATTCTTATTTAGAAGCTAAAAATATTGCTGATTGGCAGAATTGGGAATTTGCTATGAAAAATGAATTGGATTCATTAAATAAACACAAAGTCTGGGAAATTGTATACTCGAAGACAGGCCAAGAAGCTAACAGAGATTACGCTATACTTCCGGCGCTGCACCGATGAAAGACGTAGTTCGTGTTCCTACTCGTCTCGGGGTTACTTTCTAATAGAATTCGCCAACAACCAGAAGTAGATTTGTTTTCCTACGTGTGCGCCACCGTTTCGTTCTCAAAGTAAAAAGAGAGAATTGTTTGGATCGATTCTTTTGTTTTGATATTACTTAGTTTTTAAGCACATAATTTGTGCATTATTAATTAAAGGAAGCCCGAGAAATATCAATAGTAGAAACTTGACACTATATTTAAAATTGTATGCAGCAGAAGATTCTATGCAAAAAAAAAAGAATTGATTACACTAACCATGCTTTCATGTTTTTATCTTGAAATAAAGGATACATAATTTTTTTAATAATTAAAAGGGAATTTCGTAAAAAAACTTAAATATTTACAATGAATAATGCTCGAATAATAATCGAATTTCAACTCAAATTTTAAATTATATATTCAGTAAAACTTTATTTCACTCTTCTAATACGGAGTTTTGAGAAGTTAAGGTATGTACATTGAATGTTTTATATTATACAGCATAACCGAAAGCTTCATATTCTATTTTAAATATTTTTCTTAGCATGCTTATAATATTTTTTATTGTATGCAAATATTTTTCGGATAAACTTTCGCACAAATGAAACCGTTAAATCTAGAGTTTAACATTTAGTTTTTTATAGATAAACAGATTAAGCCAAACATATAAAATGCAAAATACAGACAACCACCCCAAACTTTTCTCTGAGCACCACTGTAAGACTGGGGAAAGAGGGGTGCAAAAGAGAGTGAGCTGACGTAAGAGGTTGAGTGAGTGACCATGGAGAGAGCCATGGCCGATCAGGATTGTGGGGTGAAAGCACGGCAGATGATGCTTTTGAAAATTTCTTTCTGTACATAATTAATAATGTGTGCATATATATCGTATTTTAACTAAGAATGTAAATAAATTAGATACACAGAAACAGAAATCCATCCCAATCTCGCATCTTAAAAGCAACTGAATCATAAACGAAACAAATTCCTACGTTTTGGAACTGATTAATCGACAAAATTTTGGCTGGAATAATAAGCTATAGTTAAAGGAAATTTGTTTAAGCATTTTTTTTAATGTTGGGAAAATTATTTAATATTAGAGAAAACGCCAATAACGCAACCTTTTGTTTTCCTTTTCACCTTTTTCAATTTTTTGTCTCATGTGTACTCTTTTTATTATGATATATTTTTGATTCATTCATATGATATATTGATTTGACTCTTTCAGTTCTTTGCATCGCCTGTATATTTCACTTATCATTTATTTCAATTGTGTGTGTGTGTGTGTGTGTGTGTGTGGTTTGTTTTCATACATATATATATATATATACAAAAAATGATGCAAATACTGAGAAATGATAAGATCAATAAATAATTTTCAAAGCAGCGATATTTTAGAAGTTGCTACCATATCAAAATGATAAAAAAGAAATTAATTAAGAGCAATAAATTCTGTTACGTTTTCTGAGTAATCATAATCACGCCAGCACCAAGAGAGATTACTCGCCAAAATGTCAACTCCGAAGAGACAGAAAAAAAAGCCTTTTCCCCAATGCTCAAGGTCGTTTAAGTTCCACGTAATTTCAGACACAAGGCGGGAAAAAAAGATTTATGAAATTAAATAACATACGTTATGAAAATAGATTTTTATTGCAGAGAATATCGGTTTTTGTTATTTAAAGCAAAATTCTGTTCAAATATGTCAATTACTTTTAAAATGCATTAGGATAATTTCAGGACTATTTCACTCGGCGGAAGAATACCATCCATAGCTTCCACTGTATAACATTCTTGAGTTGTCTTGGACTATAGACAGACCGGCAAAAACTAAATTGGTAAAAAGTAAATGGGTGTATTCCTTGAAACAAAGTGATGATGGGGAAACAAAATATAAAGCAAGGTTTGTAGCAGCTGGATTCAATCAAATAAAAAATAAATATTATTTAGAGTCGTATTCACCAGTCGTAAATATAGAATCCTTCAGATTATTAATTGAATTTAATCTAAATTGAATTTGATGGTTAAGTTCTTTGATGTAAAGACTGCATATTTATACAGTGATATAGAAGAAACTGTGTAAATGTCACCTCCGCCTGGCTTTGAGAGACTGGTTGGAGATGAAAAGGTTTCAAATTAAAAAAGAGTATTTATGATTTGCCACAATCAGGTAAAAATTGGTATATGAAAATAAAAAGTGAGTTAGAAAAATTTGGATAAATGCAATTGGCTTCTGACAATTGTGTGTTCATTAAGTCGGATGGTCAAAATATGCTTTTATTATGTATGTATGTGGATGATTTAGCGATTTTTGTAATATTGATGAAATGTATCAAGATATTCTAAGTAACGTTAAAAATGTTTTTGAAGTGCATGAAAACAAAACCTCTTAAGTTTTTAGGTATGGAAATTGTAAAACATAAAAATGGTATTAGTTTATCACAGTCTGAATATATTGAATCATTATTGGTTAAGTATAATTTAGATGAATGTAAAAGTGTTGAAACTCCAATTGTAAAAGGGGAAGATAAAAGTTTCCCCCACAAATGAACTGATTGACATTACTATGTATCATGAATTAACTGGTGAGCTGTTATATTTAGCTAATAGAACGCGACCTCATATATCATTTTTGACATCTTATTTGTCGCAATTTAATCATAAACCAGAAAAAAGACATTACATTTTGGCTAAAAGTGTTTTAAGGTATTTGATGGGTACAAAAGATTAAAAAAAATTGTTTTATGATAACAGTTTTGGCTTGGTGAATACTAGCTCTGATGCTAGTTGGGGAAATGCGGAAAATGGCAAATCATTTTCTGGTGGTGTAATTTTATTAGGTAATTCATTAATTTCATGGAAATGTTATAAGGAAAAAAAAGGGTTAGTCTCTCAACATGTGAAACAGAGTTATTTGCAATTTCTGAAATTTGTAAAGACATTATTTGGATTGTAAATTTATTATCTGAGCTAAAGTACGAACAATTTATAAATGGTACTGTAATTCTAAATTCAGATAGTCAAGCAGCAATTCAGAGGATTAAAGGCACTCGCTATTCGAATAAATCACAGCACATGAACTTGCGTTTTCATTTTGTGAAGGATTTATTGGAAGACAATGTAATGTAATTGAAATATATTCAAACTGAATTGTTAATTGCTAATTTTCTAACAAAAGCCGTAAACGAAGAGAAGTTAAACTATACTGTAAAAAATATGTCACTAACGTCTTAACTTTATATGCATATTAATGTGTTATGTATGTTTTGTTGAAAAAATGTATCACTCGCAGGAGAGGTGTGTTGGATTGAGGCGAGCGAACTATTTTTTCACGCGCGCATGAATATCGATGATAACGATGATAAAGGAAGTGGGAGTAAGAGTACGCAGTCGGGTAAGAGCACGCAGGGATTTTTTCCCTGTTGGCAACAGTGCAAGCAGAAGCGAATGTGATCATATCAATACGTGTGTTTTCAGCTCTCTCATGAGACCGCCATTATTATTTTCATCCTTGCTGTCTTTTATTTGTCAGATAAGATATGATTTCGTTGTGTTAGCATGTAATTTTTCTGTGAAGAAATCTTAATTTTTTTTGTAAATAAAGGACTAATGCTTGCTTTCTAAGTAAATATCATTATGAAGTTTGTTCCCTTCCGAACAACGTGGTCACGTTAGAATTTAACTTTAGTGAATGCTACGGCCATTTATGGACTATTTAGAGAAGCAATACATCGGCGGCTAAGAGTACGCACAGACCAGATATGCTTACTCTTATGCGCTCTGCAATTTGAAGCAGCCATTTCAACAAAACTTTGTATTTTATTTTATCATTATTATCATTATTATAAAAAATGAGATTGGGATAATAATCTGAAGAGCTGTTGTCTGGAGAAAAAGTTGAAAGAAGCTTGGAGAAAAAGAAAAAGCCCATGGAAAATTCAATATGGATGAGACTGGTATCTCAACAGTCCCCAATAGAACACCGAAGGTGATAACACTAAAAGGCAAAAAAACTGTTTGCAAAATGTCTAGTGCAGAAAGAGGTCAAACAGTCACTGCTGTATGCTGCATGAGTTCTACAGGAGTTTTCGTCCTGCCTGCATTGATTCTCCCTAGAAAGAGAATGAATGCTCTTTTGTACAAAGATGCACCCAATGGAACTTGCCCTTGATCAGCGACACTGGTTACGTGAATTCCCATTTGTTCATTGACTGGCTGAAACATTTTGTCAAGCATACTAAACCGTCTGCAGAAGACCCTGTTCTGTTAATAGTAGATAATCACACGTCCCACTGCTCACTACCTTCAGTTTTGTTTTGTCGAGAGAATCATATAACGTTTCTTACTCTTCCACCACATGCGAGTGATGTGTTACAGCAGTTGGATAAATGTTTCTTTGCCCCTTTGAAAGCTTTATATTCATCTGAAGCTTAATAATGGCTCGTACAAAATCCAGGAAAAGTAATAACACTGTGCGAAGTTTCAAGGATTTTTCAGAAAGCTTATAGCGCCACAGCTAGGGTTCAACTCTCAGAAAAAGCTTTCCGAGTTACAAGTATTGAGCCATACAACCCTGACATTATAAGTGAAGATTGCTATTCTCCTTCACTAGTAACTTTAGCACCTTTGGATAACGTTTGCACAGTTGCTGTTGCACCTGAAGAGAATGAAATCTTACCTTCCACTTCCCAGATAGATGTCAGTATCCAGTCAATCGTACCCCTTCCTCGACATGAATAACGAGGAGATAAAAGGAAAAGAAAATCTCAAAAATCTGAGATCATGACTTCTTCTCCATTCAAAAATTTGTTAGAGAAAAACGAAAAGGAAAAGGTAGAATTAGAGGAAGCAAAGGCCAATCGTGCTCTTAAGAAAAATAAAAATGTGGACAAAACTGAAGAAGAAAGCAAAGGAAAAACTCATTCTGAATTCTATCGAAAACCCATTTCCCTCAACAAGTTCGGCAAATAATGAGGGGACAATATGCCCAGGCTGCGAACAAACATATGGTGAAGATTGGATCCACTGTGGATTATGTAAGAAGTGGTGGCATGAGAAATGTTCCAGTTACGAAGGCAGTGGAGCATTTTTTGTATGCGACTACTGCTAAATGTTCAGGGTGCGTACTCTTGGCCTCACGTCCTGCGTACTCTTATCCCTCACGTCGGGTAAGAGTACGCATTTTGGCATTTTTTTCTTGCGTTTCGTAATATATATTTTTTTAAAGCTAAAATTTTCATTTTTGTACCCTTCTGAGTTAATAAACTATGATTCAGTATATTTTCGAGGCTCGAATTTTTCAATTCTCATTTTTATAACGAAAAATCAACTAGGTGTGTACTCTTACCCTCCTTTCCCTTATTTACTAGATGTGTGCCTCAGTGAATCTCTTATGTTGAAATAGTGGTCAAACAACGAGGACGACATCTAATCTGCCTCCTTCAAAACTTATGCATCACACAAGTAAGAGATTATCCGACTCCAAAAGATTTGACATGCACCAGATTTGTATATATGTCGTATCTCGGATAGAATCGCATCTCGAACCCACCATCAGCCGATAGCGAAGCTGCAACCATGAAATCTTAGTGAAAGATTTTTTTTAAAAATTCTGAATTCATCTCACCTGAAAATGAATACTGTGTTTATGAAATTATAAGATATTAGAAGCAATTATGATATGAATTTATCGAAAATGTAATTATCACAATTCATCAAATCAGATATTTTTTTCCAAAATGTAAGTATGTCTGCTTTTCAAAACAAATCTGGAAACAGGACATGGTTTAAACTTCACATAAAAAGAATTGATATATATCATACAATGCAAAATATTGTTTATATCAAAACTGAATAAGCCGTCGATATGTTATTCTCGGGGGAAAAAGTAGAAGTAAACTTTTCAGTATAACTTCTTTCTTGAAAGGAAAATGAGCTACCGTTTGGAAGTTTAAGTACCGTTACAAAAAATAAATATTTTCTTTTTACATTTATCTGAGAGGAAAGAAGAGAGAAAAATTCCTCTGAAGATTAAATGCCTGCTCTGAATCCATTCGAAACACCCAAAGAATCGATTTGCTGAGTCTACGGGATTGTATAAATCCAAATAAAAAGACATTTCTTTTGGGACTACAATTGGGAAAAAAAGCGCATTTTATTGTATTTCATTTCTGTGTAGGAAAATTATTTATTTTCTAACAAGACTGCGAGATTAAATATTTATTTTTGCATTCTTCCAGACTGAAATTAGTTTTGCAACTAGATACGGTATAAAAGGAGAACAGTGTCGTAGAAAAATAGAAGTTTCGAATAATCATTAAACCTCTGGGTTTGGAGTTAAGGTGCGTCGACCGGATATGTAATTAGAAATGTTCCATTCTATTATAAAAATGCGTTGCATTGTGAAATCTTTCTTTAGAATTTTCTTTCTTTATATACTAGAAATACAAGACTATAGTTATATTTTGTTTTCCAAAACTACACCAGAAAAAGAATGCCTGCAAGAACTGTGATGCAGCAGTTTTCAATGAAAATACAAAAGGAATAATAAAAGTTTAACTTTCTTTAAAATAATGAAAGTTTTTTAAGAAAGTTCCAGAAAAACGGCTTATTTAACTCTTCTTTCTACATGTTTTTAAATTAAGGATTCGTTCTTTAGGGAATCGATTGGTACAATTTTCTAGATATTTTAATGTTATTATGATTTTAATGAAATTATAATAGTTTTTAATTCAACTATTATAATTTCTTTCATAGAGAACAATGAAAAGAAATTGGATCAAATGTTACAAATAAAAAACATATCCAACCGAATGTTAGGAAATTTCATGGAATGCATACCATTTCCTTTAAACTGTGCAAAATTCAAGTAGCTTTTCGACGCTTTATTTTTGTCTCGCTAGGAAACGAAACTGGGCCACTGTGCGGCTTATCCCTATATCAAGCCTCACATCTTTACAACTCACTGGGAATAATTCTCACTGGGTCCTTATTTTTCGAGTCGAAAGTTTTATTTGGAGTAGACAAAAAACGGAAGAAAATCTCTTTTTCAAAGTACTTAAAATGATAAAATATGTATTATAAATGACAGACAGAATTTCTAATAAAAGAACAATTTATTAAAATCTCTTTTCAAGTGTACATTTAGAAACTTAAGTAAATTGTGGCTTTTTTAAAACGATAATAGCATAGATAATTTGTTCAGCATATTTTATTCAAGTTAATGTTCATTGTGCACAAAATGTTTTTGTTTTCCACTAACTGGGAAAGTTTAAAATTGACTAGAAAACAAATGGCTTAACAGCCAATGGCTAAGGAATAAATGAATATTTCTTGGTACATCTGATTAGAACTTATTCATTGCCTCTTGCTCTTGAAGTAAGGAAAACAAATTACAAAAAATCTGAAAAGGAAAAAATAATATACATGTTTAACACTTTTCTAAAACTTGTACAGGCTGTACAGTATAGAAAGAATAATCCCTATCTTTAAGATAAAAAATAGAACAACAATAAAACAAAATTCAACATTAATTTCAGATATTTTGAGCAAAATGCTATCGAAGATTTATCCATTCGCTTTAAAATGGGATGATGATATATGATTACGGTCAGAAGAAGGGAAACAAAATATTAAATATTTTTTAAAAAATATATTTTATAAGAAATATTCTTCACACAGATTTCAAATGGTGATGACACGCGTCATTACATGGATGAAAAAGAAATTTAATGAAGCAATTAAAATTTTTGTGTTTGCTTCATTTTTTTTTTCCTTTTTTTTAACAGTCAGCATCAGTCATCAATGGTCATATTCAATGAAACATTGTTAAATTATGAATTTTAAAAATCTAAATGTCAATTATTTCTCAGACAGATTACCAGAAAGTGGTGCCAAGTATCAGTCATCATTGAGCAGATTGTTTTGATGAAATTTTTCTTTAAATATTTTAAACTAAATTTTTGAAATTTAATCTGAGGATACTTTAGTATTAATTTAAAAGAAAAAGTTCCTAACATATATGCTTTAATGCGTTTCTGCTAGACTATTGAATAAATGTAGCTTAAGATCTAATTTTGTATTAATACAATGTAGAAAGAAAAATAAACTTGGTGGAACTTTTTAATTTGTAATTTTTAGAATTTTTAGGATTTTGTTGACTAAAAGTGAAAGACAAGTAAAATCCTTTTTTTTTCTAAACACAAATGTAGATTTATTTGAACATAAGAGCATCATTGCAGTTGGAAAGCTTTCAAACATCAATCGTTTCAATCAATTATAAAATAATTATAGATTGGATTATCAATGATTAAATTCATTGAGAGAATATGGTTATCTGTTCGTGTGAATATACAAGTATTTCTTAAATATAATTCTTTCAAGGATTTTAAGGACCAGTTTAGAAATGAAACATGAATTTCTAATAAAAATCACATAAAAAATCATAATTAGAAAGGATCTTAAAAGTTTCAAGTTCCTTAGTATTTCTGTTATTATAAATCCAAAAATTAATTTTTTATTTAATCTAAATAAACTAGAATAAAGCATATTTTAATGCTAATTTCTTCAGAATTCATAAAAAAAACATGACCACTCCACTGAATCGTTAGCGATATTTCTAAATCTGGTTGGAAAAGGTGAGTCTGTTTTCATCATCGCAGTCAGTTATAGTATTCGAGATTTTATGTCAATGGCCTTTGGAAAAGAAAAGTACAAGTCCTGAATTTTAATGATTACAAGAGCCTTTAAAGGCAATAATAAGCACATTTCGGTTTTCTTTATATTTATATAACTTTTATCTACTATATCTATTAAATAATTTAAAATCTGACAGGTATACTGTTTTTGTTTTTTGTATTTTTCCGCCGGTTCTGATCTTGCTGATTTGTATGAATGATGAAATAAATGTACGTTTTTTATTTACTTTTATAAATTCTTACACCGTTAAAGACATCATGTTAAGTAAAATATTTTACTTGACGATTTTTAAATTAACTATTAAATCCGTAACAAACTGAAGTAAAAGGGTAGAATACAAGCTTGCAGAGTCCATATTCCCTCAAATTCTAAAGGATAGTTTCTGAAAATGTGACAGCCATAAATGTACTACAATCAGAGATCTATAAACGCCATCTTGAGTGCATAGCAATTGTATACGGTTTATCCGGTTATAAAAACCCTGGCGTAACTGATGGGATAATCTATCCAGTTTAATCAGAAAAACTTACTGTTGAAGGTAATGTAAAGAATAAAGCTGACCTTCAAAATAAATTGCAGTTGTATGATGTCTGATTGCATCCATGTCTGAATAATATTCGGAGATAACTTAAAAATCAGCAAAACGCTATGCATGATTCCTATTATCAATTATTCGCATTTTGTATAATTGTTCTTTTAGCAAAATGGCTGTATTATCGACAAAAATGAATCAAATAACATATGCAGAATAATAGGAAGCAAACAGAAAAATTGATTCGAGATATTCTGTCGATCTCTTGGTGAGACATCTTGGGCGATTGGGTGGAGTAAGGACAGGAGATTTACCAGTTTAATTATCGTTCGTCGTCTCGGGAGGACAAAGCAATTTCTGAAAAAAGAAATATATATCTTCAGATGTTCAAGTTATTATTTCATAATCACGATATAAGTCAAAATATGAGAGATTATTCGAAGAAACTGGGCATTCCATTATGATCGGTATACAATGGTGAGAAATAACTGAGAGCAATGAAGCAATCGCCATACAGCCATCATTTTATGTATATCGGGCTCAAAGTAGATGACTAAGTCAGGACTGCATTAAGCTATGTTGGGACCTTTAGGCAATGCAAGATTCGACGCCCTCCTTTTCCCCTTCCAATGTTCCAAAACAAGGCATTTTTTATTGATTTGAATTTAATATCTATATAAGCAGATTTTAAGTAACAAATAGTATGACAGACTGAAATAGCAAAATTCATTGCAGGCCTCCTTAAGCGAGTTTGCTTCAGTATTTCGAGGGTAAAAAAATTAAATTTAGAAGTAATTCTAAAGAAACTAAACCTTGGTAAAAAAAAATACAAAACTTTTTTAATGGATTCTACCGGGTTTCGAATCTGAAACCCTTGGACCCCAAATCCTACACCTTACCGCTAAACCACCGCGGTCTAAGAATGAAGTTCTGAAATTTAAACGATACTTGATATAAATTTGAATAAGTTCGAGTACAGGGCTCTTGTAAATCAAATTTAAACACAAAATTAGATTACTGTGACAGTACCGCAAAAAGAATCTCGAGGTCCTCCAAAGTTGCGGTCGCCTATTACCACTAGGCGATTGCCTACTTGGCCTGTTTGATAATCCGGCCCTGTGGTGTGTGTAGTTTGACATGCAAAATGAAATCGCCTGCAATCCTTTACTCAACAGACTTCTAATAAAGCAATTATTAATTATGGAAATGGCCTTATGATTTTGACTAAAATATTTGTGAAAACATTTATATCTTAAAATGAATATTTCGAACTTGCTTCTCTTTTCGATACGTGCGTCCTTTTATAAGGATTAAAAAATTACTAATTATAATAAGAACTGAGAAATAATTTCACTTCTTCAAAGCAAATCTAATCACTAGATCAAATTTTATAGACAAGCTTATATACAAACTCTTATACTGCCCTGCCATTAGACAAAAAAGGGGTCACTGAGGGGACCAGATTTGGCTAATATAGTTAACTACTACGATAATTAACACGTCCGCAGTGAACGACAGTCCATGATAATGGATTGATTCTGTTCAAAACAGACTGAACTACCCTCTACCACGTGACTTTCTGACTTTCCATCAAGTCCGGACTTGCTCTTCCAGAGGGCGTTTCGAATTACTTCGAAACTGAAACTAAAACTCTTCATGTGAAACTGAAACTTACGCCATTACTGTTCTCTTCTAATCTTTTGCTTCTAGCTTCATGTACCTGTGTTAGTTCTGTGTTGTGATTTAAGTGTAATTCAGTCAATATAATGCTTTTTTCTATTTGAAGCATGATTCAGCGTGTCTTATTCCGTCGTGCGTGATTCAATCGAATGGATTAACAAAGTTTATTGCAGATTCGGCGCAAGCTCTCCCCGGGTCGACAGAAAAGGTAGGATCTTTTTGATGTTCAATTTGCTTTGATTAAATTCTTACCAATTCTGAATAAAAATAAGATTAATTTCTTGACATGGCATCCCTGCCGGGATGAGAGAGCTTGTGCGTATAACGATATATGATATATTTTTCTCATTTGAATATCATATTGAATTTGAGAATATTAATCATTGATAACTACAATATAAAAAATGACGGAGAACGCTGAACAGATTGAATTACTTACAAGAAAACGAACAACATTAAGAAGTTCAGTTACTAAACTTATTAATAAAATTGAAGCAGAACTTAAGAAAACAGATGTAACAGAAGAAAATGATATCGAACTTTACATAGAAACACTCAATGATAAGTTCGAATCTCTTAAGTTAACATATTCGAATCTAGAAATGATATTGTCTCTCAAAGACATAGATAAGGAATTAGAGTCTGCAGAAGAATATCGAGAAAAAATAGTAACATGCAGATTCAAAGCAATTAAATACATAAGAAATTTGAATCAAAGTAAGAATATGCGCGAACCTCCCAATCCCCCCACCCATTCTATTCATAAATCTGATATGAATCATCAAACACTTAATGTTAAATTACCGAAGATTACAATACCTAAATTTTCTGGAATTATAAATGAATGGTTAACATTTTGGAACTCTTACGAAACATCAATACACAATAATAAATTTTTAGATGACGTGATTAAATTTAATTATCTAAAAGCTCATTTGTCTGGAACAGCTTTGGAAACAATAGAAGGGTTTTCCATTTCGAGTGAAAATTATGCAAAAGCTGTTACACTGCTAGAACAGAGATTCGGCAGAAAAGAAACTTTGGTAAATACACACATGTGAGTCAGTTATTGGAAATTCCCCCCCTTAAGCGTTCTAATGACGTAAAAAGTTTTCGGCAGCTGTTTGATAAAATACAAATTCATATTAGAAGTTTAGAATCATTAGGAATTAAGTCAGATACTTTTAGTACTTTATTGTCTCCTGTGATTTTAAAGTCGCTAACAAGCGATTTAGTATTTGAATTTAATAAGGAATTCGGGGATAAATATTCACTCAGTGACTTGATTGATTTTCTAAACCGGCAATTAATCGCGAAAGAAAAAACTCAGTTATGTCTTGCAAAAGAGAAACTGCTTTTGATTCAAAGCGTCAATCATTCGAATTGGCCGAGAGCCAAAGTCAAAATTCAGAACGAAAGAACGAAAAATCCTACCGCGAATGAACTATTTGTTTATGATAACGTATCAAAATCTAAGTTATGTCTATTCTGTGATGAAGCATCTCATTCAAGCATCAATTGTGCTTATGGGAGAAGCTTACCCATAGAAAAAGCGAAAGTCCATACTAATTAAAAAGGGTTCTTGTTTTCGCTGTATTAAGCTTGGACATGTAAGCTCTTTATGCAGAGAAAGATTAAAATGTACCAAATACGGGAAGAGACATTTTATTATGTGTTACGATGAGAATAAACGTTCAGATAATGAGAAGCCGGAGTCGAAAGAAGTCACTGAAAACACAACACTTGCAAATAACAGTTGTTCGAGGGAAGTTTATCTTCAGACTTTGATTGCTTACATTAAAGAAAATAATTTGAAGCATTTTATAAGGGTAATTATAGATATGGGTAGCCAACGATCGTATATTTCCAAATTTACAGCTAGAAAGATGAAATTAAAGGGATTAGGAGAAGAATGCGTGAATCATGGTTTATTCGGCGGAATTGAGCATGCAGAAACGCATCAAAGATATCGCATTAATCTGTCAAATGTTGATGGAAGCTATAACTTTGAGTTAGATGTTTTAGATGAGAAGAAAATATGTGCTTCCTTGCCTAAAATGAATGATGCTCATTGTTTGAACCAGTTAAAAGATATGGGCATTCTGATAAGTGATGAGGCGATAAATGAAAGATCCTGTCTATATGAAAAGAATTCTGGTGAAATTCATTTGCTCATTGGAGCTGATTACGCTGGTAAATTGTTAACGGGAAATATAAAATATCTTTCGGGAAGTTTGGTTGCTGTGCAAACACTCTTGGGATGGACTGTAATGGGTAAATCTGATATTATAAACACAAACAAAAGTAGTTCACTGCTAGTATTGTCATTGCATGTAAATAATGCTAAGATTTCAGATCTCTGGAATTTAGATTCCTTGGGTATTAAAGAAGATAGTGCTCATTGTTTGAACCAGTTAAAAGATATGGGCATTCTGATAAGTGATGATAAGTGACGTACTAAAACAGAAACCCAGGAACTTGCTTTAGAACATTTCAGAGAAACGGTTAGTAGAGATAGTACTGGTAGATATAAGGTAAATTTACCCTGGTTAGATGGACATCCTCTTTTGCATGATAATAAAGAGTTAGCCCAAAAAAGGCTTAAAAACACTGTTAAATCTCTGAAATCAAAGAATCGATTAAATGAATATCAAGAGGTTTTCAATCAGTGGGAGAATGAAGGCATCAGTGAGCAAATTAATCCCGATAAGGTTCATCCTGAAGGTTTGGGGATACATTATCTGCCTCATAGAGCAGTTTTTAAAGACAACTCTACCACTAAAGTGCGTCCTGTATTTGACGGATCCGCTAAAACTAGAAACTCCGTATCAATAAATGAATGTATCGAGAAAGGTCCCAACCTTATTGAAATGATTCCAGCTATTCTAAATAGATTTAGATGGGGAAGAATCGGAGTTATTTCGGACATAAAACAGGCCTTTCTTCAAATAGCTCTAAATGAATCTGATAGGGATGTTTTACGGTTCATGTGGTGGAAGGACGGAGATCCCTAAAACACAGTCACCTATAGACATTGTAGGGTCGTATTTGGCATATCATGCAGCCCCTTCCTACTTGCATCAGTTTTGAATCATGTGCTAGATCAGGTAGAAGAGCCTTTGAGGAGTCTTGCAACGAAACTAAAAGACTCATTATATGTTGATAACTGCGTTGCAAGTGTGGACTCTGTTTCTGAGTTAGAACATTTTAGAACAGAGACTCAAAGAATTCTGAAGACGGCTAAGTTTGATTTACGTGGATGGAAAAATAATTTTCTTCCTGAGATAGAGGAAACTGTCCAAGATAGTTCAGGTGCTGTAGAAGAAAAAGAGGTATCAGTTTTAGGTTTAACATGGGATAGGGAAGAAGACACTTTGTCATGCGAGATGATCCGAACGGAAAACGAAGGTGAACCAATTACCAAAAGGAAAATTCTGTCTGTAGCACACCAGCTATTCGATCCCATAGGGTTCACTTTCCCTATAACATTAATTCCTAAATTGCTCCTTCAGGAATGTTGGGAATCTCGTGAGATTCAAAATTACCTGAAGATGTAATTAAAAAATTCAAAAAATGGAAAGATGAATTACATGAACTGAAATTTCTAAAAATACCTCGTAGACTTTCTGACTTAGATCTTAATGAGTCCAGTTTAACTCTTCACACTTTCTGTGATGCGTCTAAGTTGGCCTATGCAACTTGTATATTTTTAAGGGCAGAAAAATAAGGGAAGGTAACTTGCCAATTAATTCAAGCCAGATCTAGAATTGCACCTTTAAAGGGAATATCCATACCAAGGATGGAATTACTCGCGTGCAATATTGGTGCTAGACTGGCCAATTCTGTGAAGAAAGATCTGAATCTGGTTGATATTGAATCATTTTTCTGAAGTGACTCCATGGACGCTTTGCATTGGATTAAGAAAGAAGGCCCTTGGATGACTTTTGTGTCCAATCGAGTTAACGAAATAAGAAGACTCTCGGAAGCCTATGAATGGAAGTTTGTTCCTGGAACACAGAATCCAGCTGATCTACCATCAAGATGATGCTCTGTAAAAACCTTACTGAAGAAGCAATGGTACGAAGGACCTCCCTGGCTTGGAGATTCCAGAGATAAATGGCCAGATTTTGAACTGTCGCCTGATCAAAATATTATATACGCTGAAAAGAAGAAAACTGTAGTATCATCTTTGAATAAGAAGAATGATGAGTTTTATAACAATATATCTTCCTACACGAAAATAATTAGAATTACAGGTTGGATGTATAGATTTTATGAAAACACTAACGGATTTAACAAGAAATCCGGAGAATTGTCTGAAGAAGAAATTAAAAGAGCTGAGCTTAAGATTTTGAAAAAATACAAGACTCATTCCATAACGAGAACACTCAACGTCTGAAACCTTTGGCAACTTTTACAGACGCTGATGGAATTTTAAGGGTAAAAACGAAACTTACCATGAGAGAAGAAGATCGCAATTTTAAAGTTCCGATTGTTCTACCATCTGATCATCATGTTGTAAAGAGTCTCATTTTATACAAACATCAAGAACTTGGACATCCAGGAGTTCAATCCTTAATGGTGGCTCTTAGAGAAAATTATTGGATACTTAAGAGTAGAAAAACAATAAAGAAGATAATCAAGACCTGTATCATTTGTCAAAGGTTTAGTGTCAAACAACCAGAAATACCAGAAGGAACGCTACCAGAAGATCGAGTAAAAAATGCATCGATTTTTGAAGTTATTGGAGTGGACGTAGCGGGTCCTTTGATTATAAAAGAAAGCAAGAAGGTCTGGATTCTTATTATCACCTGTGCGGTTTATCGAGCTGTGCATTTAGAACTGCTGATGTCTCTATCAACAGACAATTTTATTCTGGCACTAAGAAGATTCATAGCGCGTAGAGGGCGTCCATTGATCATCTACTCTGATAATGGAACCAACTTCATCGGAATGGACAACTCTCTGAAAACTATCAACCTAAGAAGATTAGGAACGTCATTTACTCCTATTATCTGGAAATTCATTCCTCCGGCAGCACCGTGGTGGGGTGGATTTTGGGAGAGGTTGATAGGTCTCTTAAAAAGAATCTTAAGAAAAGTATTAGGTCGCACCTCTTTAAACTACCAAGAAATGGAGACCGTATTGTGTGATTGTGAAAGCCAATTAAATTCACGACCTCTAACCTACGTTAGTGATGATCCAGACGATTTATATCCACTAACACCTGATCTATTTGTAAAGTACATCCGTAACAGTGTTACAGCAGACTTAGATAAAATAAGATCAGCTGATAAAAGAGAACTGAATAAACGACTCATTTATCGAAAGAGACTGATGTCTGATTTACGCATCAGATTTCGCAACGAATATTTGAGTCAATTGCATCAACGATCAACAATTCGAACACAAGTCTATAAACCTAAAATAGGGGATATTGTCTTACTATGGAAGGAAAACCTAAAAAGAATACACTGGCCCTTGGGAAGAATCCTGTCCATCTATGCCATCGAAGATGGAATAGTAAGAAGAGCAAGGATCAAGACTAAATCAGGAATTGTGATCAGACCCATTCGCAAGCTGTGTCCTTTGGAACTAGATGGAGAAAGCCTCATCACCAACGAGGACGAAGTTCCAGATACTCCAGGAGATCCTGAAACACAAGACGTTCCTGAGTCGAATACAGTCACCACCAGAGCTGGACGACAAGCTCGACCACCATCCAGATATAGACCACAGTGTTGAGTTTCAGTTGAATAAGTCCTGAAACTCAAAAGGGGGAGTGTTCAAAACAGACTGAACTACCCTCTACCACGAGACTTTCTGACTTTCCATCAAGTCCAGACTTGCTCTTCCAGAGGGCGTTTCGGATTACTTCGAAACTGAAACTAAAACTCTTGATGTGAAACTGAAACTTACGCCATTACTGTTCTCTTCTAATCTTTTGCTTCTAGCTTCATGTACCTGTGTCAGTTCTGTGTTGTGATTTAGGTGTAATTCAGTCAATATAATGCTTTTTTCTATTTGAAGCATGATTCAGCGTGTCTTATTCCGTCGTGCGTGATTCAATCTAATGGATTAATAAAGTTTATTGCAGATTCGGCGCAAGCTCTCCCCGGGTCGACAGAAAAGGTAGGATCTTTTTGATGTTCAATTTGCTTTGAATAAATTCTTACCAATTCTGAATAAAAATAAGATTAATTTCTTGACAGATTCCTTAAATCATAAGAATGATATTCGCATTCATTCACCTCCCGTTGGTGTGGCGGGGAAGTTTTGAGAGGGGAGTGCCAGCTCCGGTGTCGTCCTCGTCATCTGACCGAGGTTCAAATTTATGAGGTCTATCCCAAAATATCCCTCGTGTTGCTTCAAAACGGGACGTTAATATAGCTAAACTAAGCAAACTAAAACTCAGTTCCTGGGAAACCTGGATTATATCAAACAACTGTAAATTTAATTCATATATTTCTTGAAAAATATATTCCCATACATCAAGCAAATAAAGGTATTTTAAACAACCATTCATTTCAAAATTTAAAAAAATGTCAACAAATGTTAATGAAATGATCTCTTACCTTGAATTTTCTAACAGGCCACAGATCTGTTCCTTCATTATTCATCACAGAAACAACAAAAGTATATTCCAGGAGCGAACAGAAAACAAAGCCAATATAGCTGAGCATCCATATATTCAAAGCTACAACGTAGGAAACCGAAGGCATTGCACTCTGGTATTGCTGAGTCACAATGGTGAGCAGGGAAGTCACAGCTAACGTGAATCGGGCTGGATAAGCTTCGGCAGGTATCCAGAACGTGATGAATGACATACATGTTCGGATAATTACATCATCAACCCATTTACCCTCATAATCTGATGTGGAATCCCCTGAATAGGTGGTGCCACCCTGCGCGGTTGTGCGCACGCTCATTCGCTGTTAAAACGAGTCCGATATAGGACGTGTTATTTTTTGTGTAATTTTTATGTCTCTAACTTTATGTTATATGTCCGTGTCCATCATGAATAAAAAGGACGTTAAAATATCGCATGCTTTATTACAAGTTATTCGACTCTGCGTATGCATATTATCAATACGCAGGGAATGTATTTATTGATAAGAAAATATTCCAATCGTCGAGAAAGGTGCATTTGTCCAGAAATGTAAGAAAATTCTCCTGCAACAAAAACAATTCCAAAGAATTTTATCATGCATATATGCGCCCAATTATATTTTCAAACAATTTCATTAGCGAAACAAAAAGTGTAATTTTTTTTCAATTTGTTGAAAAATAATTTGTTTCATTTCATTAAATTACCTGTTTAGTTTCTCAACATTGTTTTTTCAATTATTGCTAAATTTATGCTTATCTTTCTTGGAATGGCTGAAATTATATTTTTGCTTGCTAAACAAAAAATTCAGTATGATCAGCTGAATATCTTGATGGAGACGATTGATTTAAACATAGCCTTTCTAGAGTTAAATTAGAGCCTGAAGTATGAATAATAACGGGTGTGGGAGAAGAGAAAGTGTTGACAGAGAAAATATTATAGCTCATAGAATATCAAAAGAATTTTGTGAAGTTATCAGGTTATCTATACCAATAAGGTCTTAAAAGGGATTTTCTGACTCAAAAATAACATTTTTTTGTTTATGAAAATAAATAGTATATTTCAGAGCTTGCACAGTATCTAAGGAATCAAGGTACAAGGATGTTCTACATTCTGTCATATTACTACAATGAATAATTAATTTCTTAATGATATATTTTTTTCTAACAAAATTTTTGAAATACGAGTCTTGAAATGGTGGTTCTAATCCCACTTGGTCTAATTATATCTAGCCAAGTCTATTCGTCAAGAACTCATTGTTTGGCCCCAGCGACCTCTGAGCATCTAGGTTGCATATTAGGAAGAAGTCGGATTTAGCTCTAGAATATGAGGGTGAGTTATCTACTTGGAAGACTTTCTGGGAAAATTGGCCCAAATTTGTGCATCGTTTGCAGGATAGCCAGGAAAATCTCCAGTTCAGAAAATTGTATGCAAAAATCGCCCCAAAGCACTACACGTTCAACATTGATTGTCTGATTGTTTCTGACTGTATTTCGATCACTAGGCTAGACTACCCTCCCTGTTCACCAGACATAACTCCCTGTGAAATTTTTCTGTTCCTGAAATGTAAAATAGTCATGTGGGAGTAAGTAAGACAATAAGGAGACGATAAAATGTTAAACGTTGAGGCACCTGAAAAGCCTCACTTCTGAGGATTTCCAAGACTGTTTTAAACAATGGAAACGGAGATGAGACAAGTGTATTCCTCAAAATAGGGGACACGGTATTTTGAAGGGAAAAAGATTTATGTGGCCTAAATTTTTTAAACTAAAATTTTTATAACCCCTGTTCGCGTACTTATTAAACAGACTACTTGTAATACATACCTGTTGTTTATTTTAAGACGAAAAAAGTTGCAAGACAATTTTTGAATTAAAAATGTATAAGATTGAAATTTTCCTGTTTCAAAAGGAGAAACTTCAGAGACAAATACTCCCTCGGTAATCAATAAAATCATATTCCAAATGATCTATAATATATGTTTTGTACTAAGCAGTTTGCTTTAGAAGGGCATTTTCCATTATCAAATTGGTTTTTTTACTTTCCTGAAATGTTCTCGAACCACATTACTAGTATTTATGACATTATTGGGATATGAAATAATTTATAATATATCAACTTAATATCTCTTGCATTTACGAATAAAATCCGTCGTTAGTTGTCAGGGATTCTATAAATTTTAGAGGCAATTAATCGATAGCGTTTCTTCGTAAACAATTTGCTAAAAGCTCTTTTCTTGAAATCGCATTTGTTTCTTAATATATTATTGATTTATATTTCGCCGGATTATAGAAATAAAACTACATTTTATCCTATCTTGGTATTACCCTATAAAAATCTTTTGTTGGGAATTTTGAGACATGCACGTTTTGCTGGAAAATGGGAGTTCAGTGTTTCTCCTGTTTTATATAAAATTCATTAAATATTTTATTCAGTTTAAATAAAATGAAAGCACGTACTGAATTTATGGCTTAAGCTGAAATTTTATGTGATGAAAAAAAATGTTTGTTTGTTTTTTCATTTATAAGTAGTATTATTGAAAATTTCATAATATTTCTATGAATATAAAACGTTTCTTGTCTATTAAGCTAAACGTTTACAGTTATAATATTCAAGAAAATGTATACAAGTTGATATATATGAGTGTCAAAACTGCAAAAATTTTTTAAGTTTGATTTTTAGCTCATTTTTCAATTACGGTTAATAATTTAAAATTTTTAATGTTTAACTAAAATTTCTTTATTAAAAATGTTCCTTCTTCAAAATGTAGTAGCTAAAATAAATGTTCAAAAAATGCAGTAGCTAAATAATTAATATTAAAATAATAACTAAATAATCAAAATAATTCATCAATTATTGAATTATTCAAAATTAATTGAAGAAAAGGCAATAAGGATTTTGATGCAAATACAAACCACTTTTCAATGATGGTAATATATTTCTAATTGCACGACAAAATGTCACTGAAGAAAACGGACAGATTTTTTGCAACGAAATTACTTATAAAATATCCGATTTCAGTTGTTTTATTTAACACTAGCAGTAAGCGCACGGCGTTGCCCGTGGTATAATGATTTCAACAAAATAAAAAAAAGCCCAGAATGACCTAAAATAAAGTTTTGAAAACGATCTTATTTCTGCTTCTTCCAGTACAGACTGCCCTTCTTTTCGACATTGCCATGTCTTGTTTCCATTGTTCAAAGTACTTAGGCACTTCATTGTGCAATAGGGTGCATGCAAACTCATCTTCGGTACAAAGTCTGAAGAAAGATGTGAGTGTTGCTTCCTCAGGTGCTTGGGTACGTTAGGCAACATTTTCTGTCGTGAAGTAGACTCTCTGACCATTTTCAATGTGGACTCTTACATGAATCACGGTGGGCTGTCGCTCGTGAATCGGAAAGTCATTAAAACGGTAACTGTTTGCTCTATCTAATGGTGCATCGATTGGTTTTCTATAATCATTATTTCTCATGGGTCAGCCAAAAACTTGTGAAAAATCACCCGAAACGACACAAAACATTAAGTAAAAAATTTTCTAGCTTAAATTTTAAAATTGGGCTTCTAGGTGCAATGAATCACCATTACGACTACCTGTGTGCCAAATCTCAAGGCTGTAAGTGCAATATTCTCAGTTCAAACATCGCACACACACACACAAAAAAAAAACATTGCCCTTTATAAGAATAGATTAATATACGTAATATCTCAGAGAGCTTGGTTTCCAGATTCCATAAAATTTTGCTGAAATAAAATATGAAAGCAAAATGTATTAGAATATTAACTCAGCTTTCAACAATGAAAGAGAAACACGCAATTAAATATTTGTTTAAACAATGAAAACGGTTTGATATGCGTCGCAACAATGAAAAGTATTGTTGTAAATTATACCCAAAAATATTTTTAAACTTTTTTTTAAATTAAAGAAAATATTGTATGGTACCTTTTTCGTTTAAATCAAACTTTTAGATGTTTACTTCATTAAAACGGAAATAGTCTGTTCTTTCTTATGTTGTATCTATTCTCTTGATACTATTACATAATAATATAATTTTATATACCGTAGAAATAATCCCTAAATAGTACTTACCAATATCATACGTCTTAATTCCATCTGAACTGTAATTACCACTAACATAATATTGAGCCAATAAGATGTTGTTTGTGCTTTGAAACTCTTTCCATTTCAGAATCACGTTATCCGCCGTATATTGAACTGCAAGAGATAGTTATAAATGTATAAAATGACGTATTCATATGAGCAATTTAGAAAAACAGAAAAGAGTTGAGACCTTAAATGAAGACTAATCTAGCATGTATTTCATGCATTAATTTAATTCTCAGTATATTGTATTACATATTTTATTTATTATTTTTAGTGCAATTTGCTGCATGTTAAATGTAACGTAGTAACCAAATCATTTTATCAGTTTGAAAATTTAAAAAATATAAACTGTAAATATTTTATTGGTCAGCAAACTTACGACTCATAATCAAGATCTAGCATTGTTGTACGTCATGAGGATAGGAAGCCAAATTCATTTCACGGTCTAATTTCATGCTTATCCTAAAAAATTTAATTTTTAAAATTAAATATTTAGAAAGAAGCAAGGTAAATGATAAAATCATTTGCTCGCAATCCAAGATGATAAATAGTTATTTCAACAATTACATAAGAAGAGAGAATTATTGCTTAGATTACTGCCCATCTTCGAAGATACTCCTAGACTATTTCGTGACCAGCCTTTCCTAGCTTCCGCTCTACACCAGCGGAAGTATAATTGCCCTCGACAGACGTAATGTATACCTGTCATACACAGCGGGTCTTGAACCCACAACCCTTCTCCCACCAAACCAAGACTATTTTACGAGACCACCGCTGTCTTCATATCGCATGTATAACACATAGGCATGCAAATTTTCTATGAATGAATTCGTGTGAGAGTTTCCCTTTTTCTTTCTTAAATTAGTTCAATTTGTTTTATGTTTTACGAGAAACAGAATCACAATCGATAAAGTTTACATCATTTTCATTACCTAAAGCAACTTAATATAGGAACTCAACTTTAGAAAAATATTCAAGGTCATTTAATTATTCCTTGTTGCTAATAAAATTGTTTTACATTTCTCAAATATGATCTTCAGTAATTCACATTTGGTAGGTAAGTTTAATTTTCGTGCTTATCGTTCATGTGTAACAGTCATAACAACGTTTTCGGTTCTCCGATTTAAAGTATATTTATATGTAGACATATATAATTATGGAAAAGTTAACCCTCTGGCTGCTTATCCCGCGATTTCCGCGGGTTGGAGCCAAGTCCATTTTCTGCTGCTTCCTGCTGCTAGCTAATGGGTCTACTTAGTACTTTTAAAACGTTGAATCATATTATACTAATAAAACCTTGCATGTAAATAACAATGCTCTTGGTTCAATGGCATTTGAACATGTTTTTAAACGTATCATCTAAGTAGTAATTCAAAAAAATTCGGCAGTCAGAGGGTTAATATATTTATGCAGCTAATTTTTTAAGATACTAGGATGTTACATTCCTTACTCACTTCCAGTTCTAATTCCCATGGCATTCAAATATCCAATATGATACTGCAAATTTACATTGTCAGTATTGTCCCCACAACAGATTTAAGTGTGATAAAATAACTCGCATTTAATCATTTTAGATCACTAGAAAGATGAATAACAATAACAGGTATTTTTTTTATTATTTCGTCATTTATCTTGACTAAGATTGTAAGTGCACACATTTCTTATACGCGAAACTGAAAAAAGAAGAAGAAACTGAAAACTCTTTATAGCCGTAAGTAAAGGACAAGAAAGCTTGTGAAAAAAACTCTAGCTATCAGACATTCGTTTTTAATGACAATAAGACATGGATATAAAATTTCTGAAAATCGAAAAAAAATCAATAATGCCAGAAGGGATTTTCTAATAGATTATTCACGCGGAATTTCTCAATAAATTACTAAATGGAAACATTTCTATAAGATATCCTATGGAGATCATGAGATTTCCTATTCACTACTTTGGAGTAAGAGATCTAATTATGATTAAACACACAC
>BGPR01017691.1:17584-31432 GCA_013235015.1 Araneus ventricosus | reverse complement strand
AAATAAAAATAAATGAACGCAAAAATAAAAATACATATTCCGCCAAAAATAAATAAAATAAAATTTTGCAGGTTCGTTGTTTGGTAGGCTTTTCCACAGGTGATGGATTACTGCGTCCTAAGCCAGATTTAAAGGTGTTGTCAGCAGCATTCGGTTGCTCAATGCTCGTGACAGCCACGGATTGTTCAGTTGGTTTTCAAGTAGTTCGGTCTCAAATGCCGGTGTCAGAGGGTCTTTGCGGGAGTCTCCCACGTTGAGTCTGTCTTTCTTTTGGAGTGAAGGGTGACCTGTCTGCTCAAAGGAGGTGTTTGAGTTTTTGGTGCCACTTCCGTTCTTGATGGTCTTTTGGGGCTGCCTTTAATACTTTCGCGTAAAATACATCTATACTAAACTTTAATTTAAAAATTACGATGGACGAGGTCCTAAGATTATCGAAACCATTACCGATGCAGATGGAAATACTTAACCTAAAATTAAAAATTACGATTAACGGCGTTCTTGGAACCATTTCCTTTGCTGTTACTTCTGAACTGGAATGTGCTGCTGAACTTGATTTTAAAGGGAAAAATTTCAAGGGATACCACGATACTTGAATGCCGGGTTTCACTTGCGCTGTTTCCAACATCGTCTCTGCGCCAACTACTCACACTTGCTGGAGACTCTATGGTTTTCTTTCTCCCAAATTAGGTAGATTGAGAGAATGCGTGGAAAGAATTGAGATTATCATGGTTAAGTGAAGAGTGTTACTCCTGCTAACTTTCTTGCCTTTTAAGGGTAGAAGTGACTAACATAAAGGTTGATTTCAATGTTGGTCGAATTGAAGGGTTTATTTACTTCGGTTGACACACGGGGGTTTACTGTCACATGATGTAGGGGTATAAATTCAGGTCTTGATTGGAAGTTAATAGATACTGAACTACAGGGTTTCAATTCAAAACTTTCACACGAAAAATGGAGAATTTTTTTGCTCTGGGGTGAGTTTATACTTGAGCTGGTGGTTGTTTTTTTTTTGGGGGGGGGTTTCTTTATTCCTTGTTCACTCTTGGAAAGACGTGGTGATATCATGAGAAATCAGCGATCTGTGTTAAATATGTACATATTTCTTCTTTTTCCTTCTTCCTTTACAACATTTGATTGATTGGGGAGATTAAGTTTTATATTTTTTTGATTTGAAAGCAGAGAAAGTTTTTCCCTTCGTATATTTCATCCTCCATTGCTACCAAAATAAAAACCTTTTTACAAAAGGATTTTTATTTTTTTTTCAAACAGGGGAGGATATGTAGAGATGCTATTTTGTTGTGTGGGGATGCTATTAGAGATTTCAACTTGTATTTGCTGTTTTGTTTTATCATACTAAATCACTATGAGTAAGGTGGTTGTCAATTTTATCTTTTTTTTGGGGGGGGGAAACTGGTGTGTCAATTTTTATTAAATATCTGTCATAATTGGACTTCCAAGAGACTTTTTACAGAGACTTTTTACAAGTGGATCATCTTCTTTCTTGGGTTCCATGAATGTATTATTTAATTTAATCAATGAATTATCTTCATGCTTGTGTTCATTGAATTTGATAATTTAATCTAATAACTTAAATATGACTTAGTTTAAGTGTCAAACGAATTTATATTCTTTTATGTGTTTATTGAATTTGATAATTTTATCTTATAAGTTAAACATAATTTAGTTGAGGTATCAGATGAATTGTATTCCTTACTTATGCGTTTATTGAATTTTATAATTTAAATTTCATATCTCAAAGTGTCAAAATGGGTTACTCTTTCTTTATTCTTTTCTGGCAAATGAGGCTATTTTGTGTTATATTCCTCCTTTAGGGTTTAAAAAACTTAGTCGAATTATTAAGGTATGCAATTCCTTGTTTAATTGGATATTTTCCGCAATTCTAAAATATAAATTTCATTGGGAAACTGCAGAATTCTCTGGGTTCTTGGCGTAGCCTTTTAGCGAACAATCGCGTACTTAGGCCTAGAAGTGGAGGGTGTACTGGTTCTTTTTACTCCCGGTGGGTTTCCACAAGATGGCGAAATTTTTTAGAGAAGGGAGTTCGGTTTGAAACCCCCGTCTTCCTTAGATCTTGACCAATGAAGTCCGAGCTTAGGGCGAGGCGATGACGTAGGAACGATTGGGTATTTAAGTGCGCGCTGACGCGTAAGGGGTCCTTTTTCGTCTGGCTTCGAAGCGACTATCATTTGCGGGGAGAATTTCGGCTCTCCTTCCCCTTCACCCCTCAGAGGACGCGATGGACACTTGATTTCTACCCGGCGGCGGCGAGACAGCGTCGGTGCTCTTGGGAGCGCTGTTTCGTATGGCAGATGAGATGTTCTCGTAATCCTACTGCATCCGAAAAACTTCTAAAGAATTGATGACTGGAGGAGCGGTCCGGTATTCCCCTGACCAGCTAGAACTTGGGGCGTGCGCTTCATTCGATCCGTAGAGCCCGTAATTCCCCAGAGAAAAAAGACTTCCAGCGGAGTTGTCCGATTTCCTTTTGACCATCCGACACTCCGGACAGGCCTACCATGCTATGAGATGACATCGTAATTTCCTAAAGCAAGAATGACCAGCTGAGCTTGACGATTCCTCGACAACCCGGTCCCGTGGCGAACCAGCGGAGGAGCCCTCAGATCCCGAGCCCTGTAGCCGTTAGAATGGGAGCGACGAGTCCCGCGACGCCGTCTCACAACTGTGGGTGTCCGTTCCATGACCACCCGGTTCCGTGGTAAACCAGCGGAGGAGCCTGCACAACCTGAGCCGAGGAGGGGGCTGGTGCCCATACAGCTATGTGAAAAGAGTTCCATTTCTTTTTCTTTTGGAGGGCCGAGTTTTTTTTTTTGTATCTACTTGTCTCTAGGGCAAATGCTTCTGAACTTCAGGTTCCGGACACTAAATGAAAAGTTTAGCTGCTAAGTAGCGAGTGACGTAAATGGGATGGAAAGAGATACCTTTTGACATGAAATTTTAATTTAGTGATGTTATAATGTTTAGCCAAGAAAGTTTTTTTTATTATTGTGCAATATGTTTTCCTTATTAACGTACATTTGTGTTGTTCATCTATGCATATGAACGGATTTCTTTTCACGTGATGTTTAAGTGTTGAAATGAGGTTTATTTGGGGCCTGAGTCGTGAAAGGTATATTTATCTTAATTTTTGTGTTCTGTTAAATTAATGAAGTTTGAAGTCACAGAAGATGAGAGATAATTCTAAATGGAAAAGGAAAATTTTTGAGAACAATAAGTTAACGTAGTAATTGTAATGTTTTAGCAAATCCTGCACCTTCTAAGCTAACCGTATCGATGAATATTTCCGGGCGATTAATCAGCTCTTAGGGGTTAATGTAAATTTTTACTGAGGGAAAGTGAGGATCAGCGACTCATGCCTCAAGTGATCCAGTTTAATCTTGTGTAATTATTAAATGTGCTTATCTGGATAGGGCGCCCTCCGATAAATATGATCATTGTTTAGCATCTGCATAGAATTCTATTTACCAAATATATGATGTCCTTCATATCAAATTTTTTCTAATAAATGTGTGTGTTTAAAAGTTCTTGTTTGCAATCATTTTCACACAGGTCTCACATCTTTTAGTTCATTACTGAGTCTGGTTGAATTTGGAAGTTGGGTTAATTGCGGCCTTCGTTTTTTTCCTAACCTTTGTCTCCGAAAATTTTTGATTTTTGGTTCTTTCTTATACTAAGAAACTATACGATTATTTTTTTTCTTAGCTAGCTTAAGGCTTAAAAATAACAATTTAAAATTTTATAAAAAAGTAAACTCACGACAAAAAACTAAAGAGGAGGAAAAAACGGAAGGAGACACGACACTACGGTACCTCGGGATCATGATTCGCGTCACATCTGAAGATGTGCCCCTGAGGGGAAATTTTAAGAGAACCCGTGCTACCTCGAGTATTAAATTGGGTTCTAAAAGGATGGCCTGAAAGTGCAAAAGAGTTTAGAATTTTCTAAATTAAACGTCATGAACTTTCTGTTCATAAAAATTGCTCACTACGGGGAAACCGAGTAGTCATATTCGATTGAGGTTTAATGGTGCAAGAACCATGCTTGGCTAAACTGCGCCAATCAAAGTAGTCATAGTCGAAGTATTACGTGGAAGAGTTTTAGATGAACCCCCTACTTCTCATCCAGGAATTGAAAAAATGAAATCGCTTGATCGTTGTTATGTCTGGTGGCCAAAGATCGTAGAAGATATCGAAAACCATGTTGGTCTCTGTGAACCACGTCAACAAACTAGACATGCTGTACCACGTGCTCTTGTTCATCCGTGGAAGGTTACTACAAAGTCATGGTCAAAGGTACATATTGACTTTTCTGGTCTCTTCCAAGGCCAATTTTTTTTCCTTGCTTGTAGAGACATTTTCAAACTGGTTAGAAGTGAAACGTTTGAGTTCAGCTATTTCTAATGAGAGTCATGAGGGAATTTTTTTCAACTCATGGTGTACCAGATTCAGTGGCATCCGATAATGGTAGCCAGTATACCTCAGAAGAATTTCAAATTTCCTTCCAAAAATGGAATACGGTATATTTTTGTTGCGCCGTATCATCCATCAAGCAATGGACAGGCGGAAAGGGTGTCCAGACAACTAAGGACGCTTTAAAGAGAATAATTTCAGGTGACTGGAATAAGAGACTTACAAGTTTTCTCCTTACCTAACATATTACACCATCTGCAGCAACAGGTTTTAGCCCAGCCGAACTTCTAATCAAAAGAAGATTCAGAACAGTTCTAGACTTCTTACATCCCGATTTGGTTGAAGATCGGAAAAGAAACAATGAAGAGTTGGTCGACAAAGGTTTATCAAAAGGTCAGTTAAGATCTTTTTCACTAAATGATGCAGATTACGTAAAAAAACATTCTTCACGTCAGACTTGGATTCCAGGGACAGTTACTGAAAAAACAGGTCCACTTTCCTACAAAACTATTACTCCGAATAGCAAATCGGTCCGCTGTCACATCGACCAGATGAAAAACTCCATTGGTTAGTTCTCAATCTACACCAGAAACTCAAGAGAATTCAACTAGTCCTGCTGCCTCTTCAGTGCAACCGTCCAGCTCAAACATTCCAATTAAGCCGAGTGATCTTCCAGCTGAAATCGAGACTCCTAAGAAGGCCTCTAATGAATCCCATCAAAACCGACCTCGACGAACCATAATTCGTCCATCCAATTTTAAGGACTACTTTATCTGGGAGGAGTGTTGTGATTTGTTTCTATTAAATTCTTAAACTCTAAGCACAGTGTTTAACTGTTGCATCTGTAACTGTATGTTTAAATGTTGTCTAGTTCCACTTCCGTTTTGTATTCGTGCTGTAAGCGTGTTGTTTTATTAAAAATTCTACAAATCCAGATGAACGTTCTTAGCATTTAATGACTAAATATGTACACAAAATGCATCACCGAACGAGGTCATCCAGATACCGGCGAACACTTAGTGAGGCCAATTAAAGCAGCAAGGAAACTTAATTTATTTGTTAAGGATATTTGAGAAGCGGATAAAGCGAAAATTACCATTGCGTAAGGAGCTAACAACTAAAAGTTATTATTAACACGAAAACATGCGGATGTCCGATTACTACGCCAAAGAAACTACACACAATTTTTGATGCACTACTACAAAGAGACGATAATGATTTTATTACTAAAAGTAAAAAAACTAATTATAGTAACAAAATCATACTTCAATGGTAGATAATCTATCGATGATTAATGACGTTCAAATACGATACAGGGTTATTGAAATACCCTATCGACACAATATATCGTCAGAAACGTAGATACTGAAGCATGAATTGTTGAGATCGCGGAAGAACTTGAAAAAGAACAAATTCCGGCATTTAAAATAGTAAGAATCACAAAAAAGACCCTTACGAACCAACACCAGTTATTCTTATCAAGGAATTGGGAGCCACGTTTAGAGACAAGATTAGAATATTTAGATCTATTCTTAGAACACAAAAATACCATGAAAATCCCAAAGTTTGTAGTAAGTGTTTCAGTTTGAGACATTTCCAAAATAATTGCTCTAAAAATCAAAGATGCTTCAAATGTTGTTCAGACGTAGAAGATCATAATTGTACAGTTACTGAAAAAAACTGTATAAAATGTCATAGCACAGACCACTTTGTCAATGACCGCCAATCCTGCCCGATACATGTTAAAGAGAAAAAAAGAGTTAATAATAACAACCGAATCGAGAAACAACAAAAGGCAAATCAAATCCACTCAAAATTTCCACTATTATCAGAAGTGGTGAAAAGCAATTCTAATCAAAACGTGCCTCATATAATATAGGACTTTGCTTACTACTTCTCGTAGTTCCGCTAACTTATAGAAGTTGCCACACCCCTAATCGAGGTGATTAAAAAACTTGGAACCGACCTAAATAAAATATATAGTGACAGTCAACCAGAGAGAAATAATCTTAGAATTAAACGCTCGACCATCATAGGATTCTAAGTTAAATTTCAGCCGGATGATTTCCTAAGTCAAGGGGGAACTACCTCCCAGATACAGAGAATTTACTGTTACAACGAACCCGTTTTTTGGGAACAGCTCTTTCGACGACTCAAACGAGCAGGACTACAAATTATTTGGCGAGGAAACATTTATTTCTTCAGATATTCGAAATCGACTAATTTTTTCCCCTTGCTATGGTGAATTAAATCCAGTGGAATTCCTGCGGTCTTCGGCATAAAGTAAATAGCTAAAGAAAGTATTTTGAAGTTGGAATGGTTGGTTGTTTCGTGTTTCTTGGCGCAAGAGCCAGTTTTGGTCATACTGCGCCACGCAAATGAATAAAAACAGAACAGTGTGATAAAATTTATTCATAATCAAGGATAAACTAGAAAGAAAATTTAAATAAAATACAAAAAGGAACAAATAGTTGAAGACATTAAATACATGTTAAAAAGCGTCTAGTTTTTAAGAAATTAAAAATATTTGGATGGTGTTCCTCACCCAATAATTCAGACAAAGTTAAAAACGATGAATTTAAGAAATGAATTCGATGAAGATTAAAATTCGAGCAATCGATTAGAGCGCTTTTCCACTTACCGATACGATAGCGATAATTCTTTCACGATTGTCGTTATCCGATATCGGCGCACCCAAATACATAAATATATGCGATTTTCCACCTGTCGAAAATTCTGTCGTATCCGATATCGTTATCTGGACAATTTTTATCGGAAAAGAGCCGCCATCCCTTTTCGCGTCGGTCCGACATTTTCACGTAGTGTAGTGTGCCCGTTCATTGTTGCTTGCTGTTTCATACAAATTCTAATGTCTTGTAAATTTGATGTCACAGTTTTATGCGAGCTAGTTGAAGCAAGATCCTGTCTATGGGACAAAAGAGATGCTAATTATAAAAACAAAGTGGTCAGAGAAAGATCTTGGGAAGAAATATACACATTTCTGGATGACGAATATGATGCTAAAACTTCTTCCGGGAGGATAGAAACAGGTAATACTCTTCCCTTCTTTATGGTATGGATTTCCAAAACAGGTACAATACATGTTCCACTTACGGCCACCTGGTCATTATTACTTTTAAGCATTAAAGAACTTTAAGAATATTTGTATAAAACAAACATTTCCATTTTGAATGTTTGGTAAACATTAATGTTAGGAAATTTCAACTTTATGAACCAGACTCAAGTGATGAGGAGAGGAGTATTCTTTTATATGCATACTAGACTAATCTTAAGAATGATTCTGATGTATTTTAATAGTTGCAAAATGTGTACTTGTAGATAATATTAGTATAATAATACTAATTAATCATTTTAAGGCAGTTTTTTTTACAAAAATTTACATGCTTTAAATATTTGCACATAAATTCTCCTCCCAAACATTTTTATTTCCTTTTTTTTTTAAATGTATATATGTACTTGACCAACTACATTAACTGTTATTTCAACTCAAATTTGCAGCTGAAATCAAGCTATGTATATTTTGTTAACTTATTTTAAGTAAATATAATGTAATAAAACATTTTAAAAATGCTTTTATTTGCTTAACATCATTAAAATATCTGTTAAGTAATATGATTTTAGTGTGGCCAAAAGTGGTACAAATCTGGATAAATAATTGAAAAATTCATAACTTAAAATCAAAAACATTCTACAGAAATATTTTATAATTAACAGAAAGCCAAGGAAATTTATAAAAGAATAGTATGGCTTAATATGCTTTAACCAGTTTTCCACTGTGAAATTTCTATTTCAAATTTTCTCTTAATATGGCCAAAATTGGTGCATCTACCCTAATAACAATTTTTGAAATGTATTATTTCAGCACTATTTAGAATTATAAATGTATTGTAGGCTTAGAATATAATATTTGTATTTACCAAGCCTCACTTGCTTCCAAAGCAATGCTGTTTTTATTAAATTTGGTGTATCATTGTGTGATAATAATGAGTGCTATAAACATCATAATGAGTGCTTTTATACTCTATTTTAAGATTGATATTACTGGTTTATATATAATACTACTTATTATATTGTATGTAACAATACTGATATTAAGTTCTAAGCTGTAATAATGTTTTTATCTCTTTTTTATTGATTTCAAAAGGTTGCTAGAAAAAAGAAAAGTTAAATTTTGGTCTGAAATTCTGTATAATGACAAATCACAAATTATTATAAAGCAAATTTAACAATACGTATAGTTTTTAAATATTAAACATATTCTATTGATAATACAACTACCAACAGAATGTTTTGCTTTAAATTTTAACTGTGTTTAATGTTGTTTCATTTATTCTATTAGTTTATTTCTTCTTTCTTTTATTTTAGGAATGGCAATAGTTGTTCACTTAAATTAATTTCTTGTTTTGGGGTTCTCGCTTTGTTTTAAAATATCAAATTGTGTAATTTTTCTTTTCATCTTAGGTGAGAAAATAATGTACAAATGGACAAACATCAGGGATGCCTTTGTAAGAAGTCTAAAATCAAAGAGGTGGACAAGCAGCAGCAAAAAAAAAAAAAAAAAAAACTATATTTATCATGAACACCTACAATTTCTGTTGACATCTCAAGACCCAAGTGACACAGACTCTAGTATGCTGCTTGAAGAAAGTCTTGAGCAAAATAATACAACACTCGACGTAGAAGAGGATTCAACCAATTCATCGACCTCTATTAATAGACCTGCAAAAAAGCGAAGCAGGAGTAATATAGAACTTACCGACATCGAAAAGGAAATAATGGTAGAGTGAGTGGGGTTTTATGGCACAAGGGCCAGAATTGGCCAAGCTGCTCCAAACATTTGTTTAGATTTGTGCTAAACTATGTAAAAATTAGGGCAAGATAAAAATGTGGAACTAATGTATATAAAAATAGTGTAAATATTAAAAAATGGGAAAAGTGCTTAAATGAGAGGATAAAAGCCAATTGATATTAAAAAAGGTAAAAGGTGAACATGAGGAGTCTTTCCAAGTAAATCGGTTAGGTTTGGTTTGGTGGAGTTCACTGGCGCAAAAACCATTTTGTAAATCGGTTAAGGAAATAGCACAAGAGTGAAAGTAACGTAACCGTAGATAGTTAAAATTGGGGCATTCAGAAAGTATGTGGAGGAACGACATAGTGCAATTGCACTGGGTACACATTGGTGCCTGTTCTCCCATCAGCAGATGACGATGGGTGAATCGAGTGTGATCCACTCGTAACCTAGTGATAACTGTATCCGCTTTTCTATTAGTTAGAATAGGTCGAAAAATTTCTATGTCGAAAATTTTAAGAAAAGTAGTTCTGATGTCCATATCCAAGGCCAGTAAGTTGTCAATAGTACATCTGCCTGGTCGAAACCCACTTTGGAAAGGGCTTAAAACTTCGTTGTGTTCTAGATAGTAAACCAAGCGTCTGTTCACCATCTTCTCCATAAGTTTGCAAAGGCAATTAGTGAGAGCAATGGGGCGATAGTTCAGAGGATTTGAAGGATCTTTTCCAGGTTTAGAGATTGGGATAATAATAGCTTGCTGCCAGCTGGATGGAAAACAGTGTTCATGCCAAATTCTATTGTAAAGATGAAGTAAATTTTGCAAAGAGCTGCTTGATAAGTGTTTAATCATTTGATAACTGATATTGTCAGGGCCTGGCGACGTTTTTTTAACTTCAGATAGGCATAAGTCTCTATTATAGTGTGTGTATGAAGTTGATTTGAAATTAAGTTTATGTTTTTCTGCAAGCTTTTCATGGTTCTGAAAAGATGAAGGATAGGTATTGCTATTTGATGTTTGAGAGAGTGTGGACGCAATGCAGTTTGCTATATCCTGAAGAGAAGTTACAGGCATGCCGTTTTGATACAAAATATTGATATTGCGATCTGTAAAAATACCGGATGCTTTTTTCACTTTTTCCCACAGTTTTTTGCTGGATATAGTAGAGTTAAGGCTGCTAACATATCGTTCCCATGACTCTCGCTGACTTCGCCTTTGGCCTGTTTGTAGTGAATTAAATTGGCAGTTGTTGGATATCGCCGAAAGCGACCCCAGGCTTTTCTTTGGCTTTTGCATGCCTCTCGGCAGTCAGAGTACCACCATACTTTGCGTTGTCTCCTAAAATTATTTTTTGTTTTTAGGATAGAATTTTCAGCGAAATAATGGTAGAATTAAAAAGGCCAAGATTAGAGGAACCTAAGTGCACTTTTTTTACATCTTTTGAAGACTATGTTGCAGTCATGATTTAAAATGAAAAAATAAAATTGCACATGGACATATTAAAATCCATATCGGAAATAAAGGCTAGCAGGCCCCAAGCTGTACCTGTGTATGTGTACACAAACGAAAATCAGATTGTCTGAAAAAATTGTGTATATATATAATAATTTTTTTTTATTTTCTTGCTTTAAAATTTTTTCATTTCTAAAATTTGAGTGTTTGAACTGCACAATTATTTACTTCTGATAAAAAAAAAAAAACCACCTGCTTGTTGAATATTTTTGAAGTAATATTGATATTTTTTTCCCTCTCTTCGTCTCTTACTTGAATCCCGACAAAAATTACATTTCGAAGTATTCATTTTTAGAAAATATTACTTCTAAGTATGTAATGCTTCAATACTTCAGATTGCAAGGACATTTTGTATTTAATAATTAATTTCCACCTTGACTTCTATATGTCATAAACTCTGTGAATTTAGAAATTGTATACTGATATAATATATATATTTTTTTGTCGAACAGCTAAATAGTACCTCTGTGAAATTAACGTTACATTTTTGCCAAAATCAAAATGATCAAATTTGTGTTATGCACAGAACATGTTTGAAATTTACTCCATCTAATTAAAAAATTATGATGGTAATTATATTTATAATGAAATAAAAACTACTATAGGTAACAGTATATAATTCAAGTAATATTTTGAAGAAAAAAAGTTATTTACTTAACTTAATTATATATTTTGTTTTTAATCTGGCCATTGCATAATTCAACATATTTACTATATACATATATAAAGTATTTTTAACAGGAAAATAACACTATTTCATAGTTTAGAGTGAACAGGCGGTTAATTTGGTGACCTGAATATCAAACTTTATAAAGCAATAAAGATAAGGATAATTAAACATTTTAATGGAAAAGATATGCATTAGAGAAATTAAGGATTGTATGAGTGACTACTTTTCAGCAATAGGTTCTCATATAAACACCGAAGAATACAATTATAAGATTCTTCTGAAATTCGATAAAAAAAGCACCATAAACAGGTATTGATTAATGAAGAAAGTTTTCCCTTTTCATTTTCATAGTAATAGTTCAGATATAGAGGGTGGAGGAACATAATTTTTAAGCAGAGAAATTATCACAATAATTATATGTGTGCTCAGTTTTTATTACAAAATGGCATTATTGTACACATAATGAAAATGAAGTTAAAATTACAAAGAAAGAATAAAAAATCAAACAAGATAAAAAAATAACAATAAAAAAATTCTTCTTTAAATTTTTGCTAATTGCCATGTTAGGCTGCCTTCAGCACTTGTAAAGAAGTTGATGTGAGGATGACTATGAGTAACTTGAAGATTTTCCGGGCAATTGAATTGTGACTCTTTGGGTTTGCGGCTGATTTGATGCTGGCTTGGTTGTCTACAAGAATAGTCAGTTGTTGAGTTGGTAGGGTAACGGCGTGTCCACTGCTTTGAGTAGTGCTAGGACTTCTGCCTGGAAGACAGTCTCTAAGAGACAGACCATCTGTGGGTAATGTTGACATCGGTCAAAACACAGAACGCTGCACCCATTCTCTTCTCTGTTTTCGATCCATCGGTATAAATTCCTAGTCCAGTGTTTATGTTGCCTCCGTCATCCAAGGAAATTTGAGTTGGACTTAAATGTTCCGATGGGTGTGCTGACCATCCGGCAGCTTTTCCTTCAATTTCACTGGGAGCGATATCACTGACGTTTGTAGAAAGAGAAAGTCTAAGTCTGCAGAGTGCTGTGCCACGAGCTTCTCTTTGTAATTGTAGATGAAGAGGAGGGATACCCAGTATGACCTGCAGAGCTGCCGTGGAGGTTGTCCTGTAGGCATCTGAGATTGCCAGGAGGAACGGACGTTGAATCATTGAGAGTTTTCTTGCGATTCGGACTGTAGGTTCTAAACACCAGGTGACTGACCCATGCGCCAGTACCAGTTCTATTACTGTTTTGTAAAGGGTCCTTCGATGTTTCAGGGCAACTCTCCAGGATTTCCCATCTATTTTTAGGAGATTTTGATAAAGTTGAGTCGCTCTAGTAGATTGTGCTGTAAGGTGGGTGTCCCGATTCATCTTTTCATCAATATAAACTCCGAGATATTTAATAGCATGGGTTTTTTTAATTCTTTCGCCTTGCCAGCGAATGGTGTGCCCCCTAACTAGCTTGCTGATTAGGAGATAATTTGCCTTATCAGGTGAAATTTGGAGTTGGTTTTTGCTTGCCCAGGTGGAGAATTTAGCAATAGATTCGTTATTTTGTGACTGAAGTTGAATTCTAGTCGGGGCATGGGAAACCAGGTCGTCTGCGAAGGCTTGAATGCTGGTGTTAATTGGCCAGTTTTCTGGAAGTATTTCATTTGGTACCAAATTCCAGAGGGATAGTCCACTGCAAGAGCCTTGAGGGCAGCCTTGTTTTTGGTCCATGATCGCTGGTCCTTCGCAGGTATTTAGGATGACTTTCCTGTTCTGGAGAAGATTTTTAAAGATATTAACCATGTTTGCTGGGCATTTACTATTGCCATGGTAAGATACAATTACTTTATGCTGAATATTGTCAAAGGCACCCTTAATGTCGACCGAAAGTACCAGTACGTGATCACCACTTGCCATCCCCTTGTAGATGGTATCCAAGAGTTTCGTGATGGCCATTTCTGTTGATTTCCCCTCATGGAATCCGTACTGAAGATTGCTAAGTCTATTGTTCTTCTCGAGGTGAAAATTGAGATGTTGGGTGAGTTTTTCTAGAACTTTATCTATTGTCGGGAGCAGAGAGATGGGCCGGTAAGAAGATGCTTCTGTTTTAGATTTGCAGTGTTTATGAAAAAGAATGATATTTCCAACCTTAAGGGGATCGGGAAATTTGGCCAATTTAAGGCAAGTGTTAAAAAGTTCCATGAGGAGGAAGGTAACGATAATGATATATTTTATTGGCACAAGGTCCAGTTTCATGAGGAGGAAGGAGAATTTCTTGAAAATTTGCTGTATGATGATGTTGTCGATGCCATCTGGCCCTGGTTCTTTTCCTTTGGGTGTTTAGGTGTTTAATGGCGCAAGAGCCATTGATTTGACTATGCTGCGCCAGACACAAGTGGAAGTGGTATTAGTATATAAAATCTTT
>BGPR01017691.1:0-17484 GCA_013235015.1 Araneus ventricosus | reverse complement strand
ATTTTCTCCAGAATATCTTGAGCTATTTTGAGGTGGTTTCCTGAAGGATCATGATTATTTAAGGCCATTAACTCGGCTGGCTTGACCGCTTTTCTGAATGCAGCTTTGTAATGAGTGCGGTATGGATTCGATGCTTTTGTGCAAAAAGATTTACAGCCGGAATTCTTTGCAATTTTGACTTTCCGCATGTACCTTTTCATTTCTTGTTTTTGGAATTGGGCATTTCTCTGTTCCCTCTTTAGGAGTTTGAGGTAGCACAAGACGTCGAGCCTCAGTAAATGATATGTTGTATATTGTCGTGTTGAAATGACAAAATCCTTTTGTTTTTCACTAATATACAAATTTTTAACAGATTCAAATTTGAACAATTTCTACTTTTTAAATGTTAATAATTTTCTGCGTTTGATTTAAAGTATATAATCCACATTTATTTTAATCCTAAATGTTAATAATTGTCAGAGTTTGATTTGAAAACTTCCATTCCATGTGTAACTACAATAGAAGCCTTTTGATGTTCTGCAAACTATTAGTCTAAGAGTGAAAAACAAATTCACAGCTGCTATATTCTTCCCCTGTTCGTGCACGTGTTTGAACCCAATTATTGAATTCTCAGTTTGAACGAAAACCTATCCTTGCGGAAAGTTACCAAAAGAACCCGAAGTCTCTCGTTGTCATTCCGGAGCGGAAATGGGTGCATTCTTTGCTGACCCCTGGACCTGTTTCTGGACGTTCAAACCTCCTTAGGACTGCGGTTTCACTTAATCAAGCGGAAACGCTTGTCCGGTATTCCCTGCCACCTGACATGACACGCCCCTATTTCCGTTCCACGATGACAGCTAGAAGCAATAACTTCTTTAGGTTAAGCCCTTTTCCCAATTAAAGGAAAACTCTTGCATTGGCTGGAGATAACGTATCGCCTCACTCCAGGATGTCAAATTGTCAGTAAGATAGTCTGGCTCTAGCCACTAAAAACAAACCCCGTGTGGTTTAGCGAATTTTGCTCCGCTTGGCGCATAAAAATTAATTCTCCATGTGCCTTTCACCTTATTCATATTTTGGCATGTTGGCGAGGGCTTGGCGACTCGCCGGGTGATTCAAAAATGGCTGGTGCACGTTGAGGAAGGGACAGACTTGGTGGAGAAAAAGAAAAGGGTTTAGGGAAGAGGCAGTGATGATAGCCATTCTGAGATGGAGAAAAAAATTGAAAAATAAGTCTAAAGAGACGAAAGAGCCATAAAAGAAATGAACCGACCCTTGGGCAGATGCTAAAACTTGTGCGAAATACATTTGGAGAGAAAAGGTATCTTTTCTCTTCAAAAATAATTGACTGGAAATATATGGAAGCCTTGCACAAATTGCAAGAAAGTGAAGGTGTTCACTTGGGCAATAAGTTGAGGGGAGGACATATAAAGTTTTCAAAACAGAAGATGAAAGTAAAACTGGCTGCACAATTATTTAGTTCAAGTGTTGCTGATGCTATTGACATTGACTATTGCCACAATAAACTTAAATTGCAGGATTTTACACGGAGTGAAGCAACAGTTGAATTTTTAAGACTGATTAATACTCTGTTTGATGTTTTAAATTCTAGGTCCATTGGACAGCATGGATACAAAAAAGCAGTTTCAAAGCAAAATGCTGATTTGTATTTAAAATTTATGCATAAAGCAAAAGCTTATATACTTTCACTTAAAGAAAGCCGTGGTGGTCTCCCAATTTTGGAATCGAGGAGAAAAACTGGCTTCCTAGGCTTTCTTATATGCATAAAAAGTTTTGGGTGTTGTATTGAGTTTTTTTGGCGCAAGAGCCATGAAGTTGACCATACTGCGCCAGAAGAATTGTAAAATCATGTCAAATAAAAAATAAAAGTAAAAGATTGCCATACGTATAAAAAACGATATAAAAAGGTGGTCAGTTAAAACTGAACAATTCTTAAATAAGAGAATAAAAACCGATTGCTTTCAAAAATGAAAAAAGATGAAGATGTGGAGTTTCTCCCAGTAATGTAGGGAGTGAAATTGTAGTAGCATTTAAAAAACGTAAAAGCTGCGAGTTAAAATTTGAGCATTCTGATAAAATGCGATGAACAGACATAGTACAGTTGCATTGTGAGCACATTGGTGCTTGTTCTCCGAGAAACAAGTGACGGTGGGTAAATCTTGTATGCCCTACACGTAGCCGAGTTAAAATAGTATCAGCCTTTCTGTTCTTTAAAGAAGGCCAAGACTGTACAGTTGGTTTGAGAGCATGAAGCTTGTTTCCGGTCTCTACGTTCCATTGCTCCTGCCATTTGGTGTAAAGCAACAATTTAATATGATTTTTTAAATCGCCAACAGGAACAGTACCATTTATATGGTTGTGTTGGGTTTTTTGGCGCAAGAGCCATAAAGTTGACCATACTGCGCCAGAAAAAAATGTAAAATCATGTCAAGAAGAGATGAAATTTGTATAAGACTAAAAAACACATGTGTCGAGCGGTTAGAAGCAGTTAAAAGTCATGATAAAATGTCCAGGTAATAAGTAAGTTTAAAAGTGTCTATAAAAGCATGAAAAATGTGTAAAGAAAACATTAAATCAAAGAATAAAAACCAATAGATTTTAAGAAAGGAAAAAGCTTTTCACGTGGATAAGTGCCAATCAATGTCAAGAGGGTAACTAAAGTTGTCTGAAAATAGCGCAGACTTTGAGAGTTAAAAAATGGACATTCCACAAGAAAGTAGATAACAGAGAGGGAGCAGCCACAGTGTGTGCGAGTGGGAGGCTGTTCTCCCATTAACAAGTACCGATGTGTAAGTCTAGTATGTCCAATGCGCAAGCGTGTCAAAACTGTATCGCTTTTTCGATTTCTCATGGAAGGCCAATTTTCAATCACTGGTTTCACTGCGTGTAACTTATTTTGAGTTTCAAGATTCCACTGCGTTTGCCAGCTAAAATAAAGATGGTTCTGGATATGTTTTTTAAGATTGCATGCAGGGACGGGCATGTTGTAGAAAGCAGATGCCGACTTAGCAGCCTTATCTGCATCTTCATTTCTTCTTATTCCCACATGGGATGGTATCCAACAAAATAAAACGGTAAAACAACGAAAAAGAAGATTGGAATAAAGTTCTAAAACGCTAAAAACCAATGGGTGGCTCTGATGATTCGAGGAATTTAATGACTGTAAAACACTCAATGAATCAATGTAGATGATATAACACCCACAAGGTCTATTTAAAATGTTTGTCAGAGCAAGCTGAACTGCAGTAATTTCTGCGGTAAAAATAGAACAGAATTGTCGAAGTTTAAAACTTAAAAATGTTATCAGGGAAAACAACTGCAAGAGAGATATCTGTGGATGTCTTTGATCCATCTGTAAAGATGGGAGTAAATGTACGGTAATATGATCTATGCTCAAAATATAATTTCTGGTAAATAGTATCTGTTATCTGGTTTTTTGGGAAGTTTTCAAAGGGATTCAGGTAATTAAAATCATTATTTTTCCTAGCCTTTTTGAAACAAGTTAAGTTTTGGGTGGAAGGATAACGACGGAAGATGTTCCAGGCTTTCTTTTGTTTTTTATTTGCCAGCTGGCACTCATTGTTCCACCAAGGTTTCGTTTGCGTTTGAGTTTGGTTTTGTGGCGCAAGAGCCATAAATTTGACCATGCTGCGCCAAACTATGTGGAGATCCGTCAAGATAAAAGTATGAAATTAATGTATAAACATTAATGGGAAGAAAATACAACAAGGAACACTGCTTAAATATGTGGATAAAAACCAATTGAAATCAAAAAAGGTTCACATGTGGAGTTCTGCCAAGTAAAAGAGATAAATCAACAAAATTCGTTTTAAAAAATTTTAAACGTTGGGAGTTAAAATTCGGACATTCAGAGAGTATGTGTTTAACCGAAGTACTGCAGTTGCATTGAGAGCACATTGGTGTCTGTTCTCCAAAAAGTAGATGGCGATGGGTATATCGAGTGTGACCCACTCGTAGTCAGGTGAGGAGCGTATCCGCTTTCCTGGTCGTTAGAGAAGGCCAAGGTTGCACGTGGGGTTTAACAGAGTGAAGCTTATTATCCGTCTCCGTGTCCCACTGTCTCTGCCATTTTGCATAAAAGAGTACTTTAGTATACTTTTTAAAATCAGTCAAGGGACAGTAGAATTAGTTATAGTACTCGCCAATTTGGCGGCCTTGTCTGCTTCCTCATTGCCCACAATCCCAACATGAGATGGCACCCAACACAATAAAATATTAAAATCACGTGATGCAAGTTTATTTAAAAGATGTAAAACATTTAAAACTAAAGGATGGTGATGAGAATGAATATAAAATGATTTCAGAGACTCTAAAACACTAAGTGAATCCGTGTAAATGATAAACCTTCTTTCCATGCAATCAGATGTTTTCCAAAGCAAGTAAAACAGCAGCTATCTCTGCTGTGAAAACTGAACAAGATGAATGAAGTTTAAAAGAAAAAGTTATGTTTGGGAATACAACGGCAAATGAAACATGATCAGCTGATTTTGAACTGTCCGTATATATTGCAATGAAATCGCTATATTCCTGTCTGTGTTCAATGAAAATTTGTTGATAAATGATATCAGCCGTGTCGGATTTGATAAAAGTTTGAAAAGGATTTAAAAATTGCACATTTAATCATTTTGGAAAATTTAGGAATTCCCCAAGGAGGAAAATTAGTTTTCGGTTGTGGGGTTACATGTAGGTAAAGCAAGTTTAAATCAGAAAGAATGTCATGAACTCTTGTAAAAAACACAGGTATGAAAGATTTTCTGGCCTCCTGCAATCGAAGAAAAAATAGGCGAAGTTTAAAATCATGAAATGGATGATTCGTATTCGATTGAATTCTAAAATAGTAATGCAGTGATAACATTTGTCTTTTCAGTTCAAGGGCCGGTTCGTAACAATCAACATAGAGGCTTTTTACAGGGGATTTTCTGAAAGCTCCCGAACAAAGACGGAGAGCTATATGGTGAACGGGATCTAGTTTCTGTAAAACGCTTTTCCTACCTGAGCCATAAATTGTGCAACCATAATCAAGCTTGGAAAGTACTGTAGCCCTATAAATTTTAAGCAATGAATCCCGATGAGCTCCCCAAGCTGTCATTGATAAGACTTTTAAAATATTTAAGGCTCTTTCACTTTTTTTTCCGCAATTGTTTTACGTGACGAAGAAATGTGAGTTTTTTTTTTATCAAAAATAACCCCTAAAAATCTGATTTCATTTACAAATGTTATTATTTCACCATACCGCTTTATATCTGGGTCATTATGTAAGTTTCGTTTTCGGCAAAAATGAACACGGGCTGTTTTAGATGTTGAAATAGTAAAACCGTTACCGTTGCACCATTCCGTTATACTGTTTACAGCAGTTTGTAACTGTCTTCGGATAAAATTCATACTTGTCCCTGTACAAGAAATGTACAGGTCGTCAACAAATAAATAACCTCTCACGGAAGTTGGCAATTGTTTTAAAATATTGTTAATTTTTAAAATAAAAAGAGTCACACTTAAAACGCTATCCTGAGGAACACCTTCTTCTTGAATAAAAAAATCAGAAAACTCTGATTCTACTTTAACTTGGAATTTCCTGAGTTTTAAAAAATTTTTAATAAAAATGGGTAGGTTTCCCCTCAAACCCAGATCATGTAAATCTTTTAAAATTCCGTACCTCCAGGTCCGGTCGTAAGCCTTTTCAATGTCAAAAAAGATTGCGACCAAATGCTTTCTCTGTAAAAATGAGAGTCGAACGTCTGTTTCAAGAGCAAGCAGATTGTCAATAGTGCTCCGACCCTTTCGAAACCCACTTTGGGATGGGTGGAGAGATTTGTTTGCCTCTAAGTAATATATGAGCCTGAGATTGATCATTCGTTCGAGTAGTTTGCAAAGACAACAGGTCAAAGCAATTGGGCGGTAATTAGATGGGTTTTTTGGATCTTTACCTGGTTTCAATAAAGGAATTATTATAGCCTGCTGCCATTGAGTAAGAAAATATTGCTCTTGCCAGATACGGTTGTAGAAATTTAATAAAGCGTCCTGTGATTCAGTTGTTAGGTGTTTTATCATAGAATATGTAATACTGTCTGGACCAGGAGAAGAATCCTGTACAGAGTCAAGACACGACTGGAATTCCAAGAATGAAAAATTACTGTTATAGGAAAAATTGGTCCGGAAATTAAAATTTAATTTTTGTTTTTCTGTATTAATTTTGTGATTCAAAACCTGTTCAGGGTAATTTTGGCTACTAGATGTATGAGCTAATGTCGAGGCTATTGAATCGCCTATTCCTTTCAAGGATGAAATTGTTTGACCATTATGTATTAAAACTGAAATAGCATTACTATTGCAAATACCTGAACCCTTTTTAACTTTCGTCCAGAGATGACGACTTGAAATTGTTGAAGTGATGGATGAGATAAATTTTCGCCACGAAGCCCTGCGACTGCGTCGCTGGATTCTGCTCTCGTTTTTTTTAAATTTATGAAGTTGTCGGTCGTGGGGTACCTGTGAAATATATTCCAAGCTTTCCTTTGTGTTTTGTAGGCCTGCTTACAATCCGCATTCCACCAGGGTTTTGGGAATGGAATTAACAATATAGCTCAGCGCTTGTTCGATGGAAGAAGATTTAATTGTTTCTGAGTTAATGTTGGAGAGAGAGGTGAACTTTTCCCAATTTGCGACATTTAAAATATATTTGGGTGGACGGTAAGAATTGGCTGGACTGTGTCTATTATCCGTAACGATTAAAGGAAAGTGGTCACTATTGTATAGATCGTTATCAACAGTCAAATTCAAAAAAGGTAAAAGGGATTGAGAAGAAATTGCGAGATGTACCGAGTGAAAGGTGCGGGTTGGTAAGTGGAAATGTGTCTTTTCATCAGAATTTAAGAGATATAAATTGTGGTCTGCAAGAAACTGTTCGATTTGAAGGCCACGAGAGTTGGAATCAGTACTGCCCCAAAAGGGACTATGGCCGTTTAGGTCACCCAAAATAATAAATGGAGAAGGAAGTTGAGAAATTAGATTATTGAGGTCTGTTTGACTGATCCGTTCACTGGGAGGCAAGTAGAGGCTGTAGACAGTTACTAAAGATTGCATCTGAATGCGGATAGCAACAGCTTGAAGGTTAGTGTTCAGGTTTAAAGACATGGACGGAATATGAGAAGCTGCAAGAAGTGCGACGCCGCCAGAAGCGCGATCTTGAATATGGTGTTTACTGAAAATTTCATAATTGCGGATATAATGCTTATCTGTTTTGAGATAAGTTTCCTGAAGTGCAATACAGGCGGGGTTGTGCTTATTTATAATATCTTTCAGTTCTGAAGATTTATTCATAAAACCTCGACAGTTCCGTGAGATGGGGGTAGCCATGAAAGAAAGGAACGACATAAAAAAGAAACCACACAAAGCACAGGATACTAGGAGGAAAGCGAGAGGTCATCGACCTCACTAGTCGACATGTCCGATTCTTCAGATGGATGGACTTTGAGAGTGTCGCTATCATCGTCAATATTATTTTGTTTAAAAGAATCTTTTAAAAAGTCTTCTCTGGAGAGGGGACCATCTCCAAGAGAAGATTGGTCTCTCTTAGCGGCAAGAATGCGCGCACGTTTTTCTTCCTTTGATTCTTTGGTTGGTTGGTTATTTGGGGTTTAATGGCGCAAGAGCCATTTTTGGCTAAACTGCGCCAAACGTATGGTCGATAAACTAGATCACGGTGATAAAATATATGGTGTTATATTAAAAGAGGTAGATAAAATTCTAAAATAAATTTGAAATTCATAGTTGCATATGAAAAGATAAAATCATGTTACCAAAAATGGATAGATAAAGGATGAAAAGAGACAAAAACATGCAAGTTTTAAAATACATCAGAAGTAAAATATGTCTAAAATATCACATGGTGGGACATGGGACACACCAAAAAAAATTTCAAGGACGAAATCTATTTAGAGAAAATGTTTAAAAAAGGAAAGAACTAAGCAAGTTAGTTTTTAAAAAACAATTCAGTGCAGGTCATTTGTTTTCAAATTACTTTCTTTTTAAAAGCAAACAATGTGCAAAACACAGAGAAGCAGTAATGCTACCTGCTTTTATATTTGTTTGTCTTTTCAGGTTTGGAAGGGGGTGGGGGACTGATAACTGCAGGCGAGTCCTCCAAGTCCTCCGACATGTTGTACTCTAAGGCATCCTCTTCTGATGCAGAGGAGGAGCTCATCTCGGCATCAGCATCCGATTCCCGAGATTGTAAAATTCTTTTTTCCAATGGAGGGAGGACAGCCATTGGTAAAAGCTCAATGTCAACAGAAGTAGGCGTGGTGGTTGGAAAAGGTTTCAATGTAGATTGATGGGTAGATATTTTATCCTTTGTTAGCTGGTTGTTTGAGGTTTAATGGCGGAAGAGCCATTTTTGGTTAAACTGCGCCAATCAAATGGTAAAATTCAACACAGTGGTACCAAAATTTAAAATTCAGTGAAAATGTGAAAAGGAAATTGTTTGAAATGAGCTAGAAGTACAGAAAGCAAACAAACAAATTAAAAGGACTAAATGCTCATAAAAAACCCAATGGTCTTTAAAAAATTAAAAATATTTGGATGGTATGTCTCACCCACCAAGTCTTGTAAGGTTACAAACGATGAATTAAAATGATATTCACGATGGCATTTAAAAGAAGGGCATTCAATTAAAATATGATTAACAGTAAAATCAACTTGACAAGTGGGACACCTTGGTGCCCTCTGGCCCAAGAAGAGATGTCTGTGCGTAAAGCGAGTATGCCCTATACGGAGGCGAGTCAATTTCACATCGAACTCTCGCATAGGAAGGGCAGGCCACAAACCAATTGGTTTGACGGAATATAGTTTGTTAGTAGTGAAAAGATCCCATTTCTGCTGCCAAGCAGACAGGAGGTGAGAAACTAATGACTTGAATATCGCAGTAAGGAAGTGCTCTTGGAAGAAAATCAGAGGCAAATCTTGCAATAAAATCCGCTGTTTCATTACCAGATATGCCCACATGACTCGGAACCCAACAGAAAATAATACTAAAACCTTTATTTCGAAGAAACTACAAAACCGATAATATTTCCAAAGAAACCGGATGTATTCAGTTGTCATAATGAGATAGAGATTCCAAAGCACTCATGCTAACAGTATAAATAATAAATTTACGCTGATTAGAAGGCGAAATTTCCTGGAGAGCGCAGAAAATTGCCACTAACTCAGCAGTAAAAACAAAACAACAAGTATGCAGACGATAGCTCAGTGTATCAGATGGAAATACAACAGTCAACATGTCCATCTGATTTCGAGCCGTCTGTAAAAATTGGTACGAAAGAGGAATACTGATAGCGATGGTGGTGAAAAAGTTGTTGAAAAGTAATCGGAGCAGTTGAGGATTTATCAAATCCTGAAAAAGGATTCAAAAATGAAAATTGTGGACTATCCCAGGGTGGAAAAGTAAAGAAATCAGAAAACTGAACGGAAACATTATTAAGGTCCGAGTCATGCAAAAGCATTTTGGTTCTCTCACAAAGGGGCAAAATGTGAGAAGGACGAGCAGCATAGAGTCTGCGAAGACCAGCTGGTAGTGATAATCGATTTATAGGGTGGTTCCGAACAGACTGCGCTCGGAAGGAGTACAAAGCGGAAATTTTTTGTCGCCTTGAATCAAGCGGTAGTTGGTGGGAAATAATATACAGGCTCTCCACTGGGGAAGTACGAAAGGCTCCGGTGCAGATCCGTAAAGCAGAGTGATGGATTGTATCCAGTCGCCTCAAGACAGTAGGACGAGCGGAGCCATACACCATACATCCGTAATCGATACGGGAGAGAATCACTGCTTGGTAAATACGTATGGTTTTACAGGGCAGCTTAGAAAACCTGCTTTGATAATGGATGGAAGTTTCGTACTATTGAAAGTCAGAATGACATGTTTCGTGGGGATTAATTTTCCTTCTCTTTTAATATTTATTCTTCTAACGGCTGTGACGCCTTGAGATGAAAGTTCTTCCAAAATTTCAGTGTCAGAAGACCCACCTAATTCCCTCTCAGACACGATACCTCTGCTCGAGTTGAGGCCTCTGTGCACTGTCACATTAACGGGATGGGCTAAAAACTTTTCGGCAAGGAGAAATGACTTTGTGTCGCAGATAATGTTTCAATGAGGACATCACCAGATTTAAGTCTTTTAACAGTTTTGGGACTACCGCCAATACCTTTTAACGCTTTTTCAATTGCAGAAGGTGAGAATTTTGTTCGGTAGTGAGATAATCAGAAATCGGACATGTTGCGCAAGTGTGTCAATATTCACAGTCGGATTCGAACGTGTTTCAAAAGTACCCATACAAGGCAATAAAATATTCGGGACCCGACGGCACCACCCGCCATGGAGCCCAACAAGGGAAGGCAATTACCGGCTCTGGGAATTCCCTGCCTCGGCATCCACCTTAATACTAGCCGGGACCTATATGCTCAGGGCCACTTCCTGGAACGTTGACCACCCTTAACGCCAAGCCCCAGAATTTGGCCACTCTCGCTTGATCCCCTTGAGCAGACCAGCCAAGTGGCTGGGATACCGGCCGATTGATACACCGGGGATCACAATGCACCACCCGTCTAATGGGTCGCCACGCAGGCCAACACGTGGGGGTATATTGCTGTCCATGAGAAGCAGGAAGCAAATAGAGCGACAACAGCTTCTCATGGAGAGCTCCCTCGCCTACCCTCGAGGGAAGGAAGAAAAAAAAAGCATAAACTCAAAAGGGAGGTAAAAACGGAAGGAGATCAGACACTAGAGTACCTCGGGGTCGTGAATCCCGTCACACCTAAAGAAGATGTGCCCCTGAGGGGTAAAAAGTTTTGAAGCTATTGTAGTAAAGATGACTTCTTCTGAACGTCCTGATCTTATCTACTTTCTACTGTACAAGGTAAGTCAAGACCATGTTGAATTGTTGTTTTACGCTGTTCGGTTCCACGGAGGAAGCAACGATAATCCCACTGCACGTCAGTTTCGTTCTGCTTATCGGAAATTGCTTGTGAATGCAGAGATTAAATGTACTGCATCCGGAAACTGTATTCCACTAACAGATGTAAAAATTTTAACAGTTTCTAGCTCTGTTTCAACTAAAACAGTGATAAACTTAACTATGCAGTGCACTTCTATAGTGGAATATGAATCCTCAGTCGATGAACAACCGACAGAAATGGATCTACCATGTGTTTTTTTAAGTGAATGCACAAACGATATTGTTTATTACATTGCAGGTTTTATTGTAAAAAAGTTAAGTGTCTCATTGAAGTGCTCTCCATGCATCTCTGCGCTTTATCCAGAAAATATTTTAACATCCTTATCATTAGCCTCGTACAAATCAGAAGGACAGCTTATACATCCGTCAAATGATGTTTTTAGCATTTGTAAAGAATGTGAAATTCTTTTTCGACAACAAATTATAAAAGATGAATCTGAAAATTTAAAATTAATTACTATGCGTAAAGCACCTAAAGCCCTGAATAGGATTCAATCACGAAGCTATTTTTCAATATTGAATCAGCATCAATTTGATACTGAGCCAACAGAAAATCATCTTGTTCACCTCATGCGCTGCGTAATATTTCAATATTTTAAAGTTCGTTTGTCGTATTACTGCAAAATCCTTGTATAAATAAGGAATCTGTTCGTCAGTTTTACAAACATATTGTAAATTTTAAAAGCCAATAATCACTACTCCGTAATAATCTGAAAGAGTATTTTAATAATATGTATATTAATAAAATTTTTGAGCAATCTTTTAAGTGTTGCTACATTCATTTCAATCAAACTAAAATATAAATTATATAATTAGTTGAATATTGATTTAATAAAGTAATATTTTTCGTTTGTTTTAAGTAAATGGTTGTTTTATATTATGTATAAATAAATATATTAATTTTTTCTTTCAAAAAGGTTTTGAAAAACCTTGATTAGCATAGTTTCAAAACTTTTTAAAAATCTAAAGCTTAAAATAAAACAAAACTCCTACCTTGGGGCTGAAATTTTAAATTTCTTGGATCGAAAAGAAATGTCTTTTAAAAATATGTTATAAATTTAATGTTTATTTTGTTTTAATAAAGGTACTTTAATAATATAATATGCAGATTTTTATTTTAAACCTTAACTCTTTACCATAACCTGTTTTTGCAAATATTATTTATCTATTTACAACTTAATTTGTCAAAAAAATAATAAAACTTGTATAAGATGCAATATAAAGAGTGTATGTACAATAAAACATGGCGTGATCTAGTAACCTATAACTTGCGTGGTTAGTTGGAAAGATAAAGCGGAAGTAAAAAGCACAGCAGAATGGAAGGTTGTCATTCGCTACGAGGATTGAGTTTCAACGGCAACATGCCCGAAAATTGGCGACGGTTCAAACATTTGTTTGCGATTTGCTTGATGGCTTCAGGTAATAAGATGAAATCGTCTGAAGTAAAAGTGGCGATTCTGATGAATGCTGCCGGAGAAGAAGCTGCTGAGGTATTCAATACTTTTAATATATCAGCTGAGGAAAGGAAAGTCTTCGACAAAGTAATTCATCAGTTTGAAAAATTCACGACGCCTAAAAAGATTGTAGCCGTTGAGTTTGAGTTTGGTTTTGCGGCGCAAGAGCCATAGATTTGACCATGGCGCACCAAACTATGTAGAGATCCATCAAGATAAAAGTATGAAATTAATATATATAAAAATCAATGGGAAAAAAATACAAAAAAGAGCACTGCTTAAATATGTGGATAAAAACCAATTGACCGCAAAAAAGCAAAAAGATTCACATGTGGAGCCATGTGCAGTATAAGAGATAAATCATATAGTCGTTGAACGGTTCATTTTCAATCAACGTTGTCAAGATGAAGGCGAGACGTTTGACGTATTTGTTATGGATTTAAAGAAGCTGTCTGATTGAGTCGCCCGAGACAGAATTGTTTTGGAAGTTGGAGATGCAAGTCTGCAGGAAAGAATGTTACGAGAGTCTGGTTTAAGTTTAGAGGGAACTATTGACCTTGGAAAAACAGCAGAGTTGAGCAAGATTCGAACGCAGACAGTTCAAGGCCAAAATATTGATTTTGTTGGAAGGAGATCTGCTCCAGAGAAGCCAGAATCATCACGCGAGGCAAATTTGAGTGAAAGAGATGCAACAGCCAACAAATCATTCAAAAGGCGGAGAAAAAGCGAGAGTGTTTAGTTCCTGTTGGAAGTGTAACAGGGAGCACGTGAAAGGAAAGTGTCCAGCATACGGTAAGCGTTGCCAGTCTTGTAACGACTTAAATAACTTTTCTGTTTCCCGCTTGTGAACAGGACAGTGTGTGTGATAGTTGAACCGACAGTTCACAGGACAATGATATAGTTAGACAAACAGTAGAACAGGTTTAAAAAAAGAAAATGAGTGGCAACAGAGTTGAAGGGATGTTTTTGTGAGGTGTGTGTGTTCGAAAAAAGAATGCAATGTCATGTCGCTTTTTGATTCTTGTTTGGGTGGTGTCGTTTTTTGCCTCAAGTTTTATGTCTCATGCTGCTGAGTAGAAGTGAATTTATTTGTACGTGTTTTTAAAGACACGGAATAAAAAAAGGGGTTCTTCTCTTGGCTTAGTGATGACTCGTTCATCACACGTTACTATCCTTAATAAGACGGAGAGATATGGAGATCTCATTTCAGAGTCACTCATATATAACTAGTTAAAATTTTCATCTTGATCTTTCTGGTGAAGCATGCTTCGGTAAGATATCTTTTCTTTGACTGCAGTCAAAATAATTGTTTATCTAATAAGTATCATCATGTTGAACATTTTGAAAAGTACTTGATACTCATTTATGTAAACACGTGGCTTTTAGTTCAAAGAAGATTGTGTTGAATAATTGTTCCATAATACTGTCACGAGTGCTAATTGATAATAAACAGTGTTTCTTCTAATTTGATCTCATGCTCTTACCTTTGGTGTGCTACTCACTCAATACGATCATAGTATCCCATGTTGGAAATGGATGCAGTCACGTGGTTTGCTCACGTGTTCTCTGAGCTCAGATGTCAGAACCACGTGGTGTGCTGTAAAAGGATATTAATTATATTTGTTCCAGATTACAAGTCAGTCGAAGTTTGATGTCACTCTCGATCGGTTAGCTTCCAGGCTAGCTGCCGAATTCATTATATTCATGGAATTTTCAGTCTAATTCTTGGTGTTGATCAGTTGGCTGCTTCCAGGCTGCAGCTGGATTCACGAAATTTACCCGAATTCTTGTAATTGTTAATCATGAAGTGTTTATCTTGGAATAACTTTGATTAATAAGTAGAAATTTAATCCTTATTGTTAAGTTTTTTGTTGTCAATAAACTCTTTAAAAAGACAACTTGATTCGGAATTATTCATGGCACCTGGACTCGATTATTAGTTACTTTTGATTAGACTTTTAGTTCTAGGAAGCAAAACCATAAATTTGCTTAATTCATAAAATTTACATCCCATGTTGGAGTATTTGGCAATGAGGAGGCAGACGTGCTTGCGAAAGAGCTCTTCCTTCTGCAACCTCTAGTAAACTCTTCACGTCCGAAATATTTTCTATTCACAAGGCTAAAGCAAATTCTGCTTGGAAAAATCCCCCCACACATGATTGGTGTGCCGGGAACCGTCCTGGTCTGTCTGTACAGTCCGTAGGCACAAGATCCGCTCAGACTGCATTGGCCAGGTTGCGTAGTGGACACATTAAAAGCTTAAAATTCATCGATAAGGAAAATACTTTTTCTTCTTGCCCTTGTTCCTGTCCTGCTTCTCCTGCCCATATCATTGACTGCATTGGCGCCTCTGCAAGGCAGCTGTGGAGTGGGGAGGGCAAAGGACTTGGGCCAGGGGGACATGAAATAACAACACGATCATAGTGCCATTTAATATGTTTTTGTAGCTTATCTATTTCAGCAACTTCCTTTTTTGAAGGTACCTTTATCACTATGCAAATATTTCTATACATTGACATTGCTGTACGGTAACATTTTGGTGCCGTATAAAAAGGTAAATTTTCAGGTTAAGAACTGGGTACCAATATGCGAGAGCATGTTTTTGAATTTATGATATTTGACTGAAGGTTTATATGTGATGTATTTGGTATAATTAGTTAAGTTGGTTGGTTGGTTGGTTGGGGTTTAATGGCGCAAGAGCCATTTTTGGCTAAACTGCGCCAAACGTATGGTAGTTAAACAGGATCACGGTGATAAAATGTATGGTGTTATATTAAAAGAGGTAGATAAAATTCTAAAATAAATTTGAAATTCATAGTTGCATATGAAAAGAAAATGTTGCCAAAATTGGATAGATGAACGATGAAAAGACATAAAAAAAGCAAGTTTTAAAATGTATCGGTTGTAAAATATGTCTAAAATATCACATGGTGGGAAAAGACCAAACAAAATTCCAAGGACGAAATCTATACAGAGAAAATATTTAAAATATGAAAGAACAAAACAAGTTAGTTTAAAGAAAACAATTCAGCGTAGGTCGTTTGTTTTTTAAAAAAATTTTTTTAAAGCCAAACAATGTGCAAAACAGAAGCAATAATGCTACCTGTTTTTGTATTTGTCTCCTTTTTGTGGTTTGGAAGAGGGTGGAGGACTGTTAACTGCAGGTGAGTCTTCCAAATCCTCCGACATGACATATTCCAAGGCATCCTCTTCTGATAAAGAGGAGCTCATCTCGGCATCCGCATCAGATTCCCGAGATTGCAAAACTGTTTTTTCTAATGGAGGGAGGACAGCCATAGGTAGAAGTTGAGTGTCAACAGAAGTGGGTTTCTTGGTTTCAAAAGGTTTTAATGCAGAGTGATTAGTGCAGATATTATCCTTGGTTGGAACGGTGTTAAGAACTTCACGGCGAGAGGAGGTATAAAATTTTGATATCTTTTCAGCTTTGGTGATGCTATTATTTGTTTTAGTTGGAGAGTCCTTCTTCAGCTTTTTTCTGTTTGTAACGAGTTTAAAATCAGTGAAGTCAGGCGAAGCTAAAGGTTCTTCACTGACCGGAGCAACAGATGGAGAGGCAGAAATTGGCAAGTTGGTTATTGGAGGAGGCGCTCTTGTAGTGGAATCAGAAGGTTTAGAAATAGAAACGGTAGAGATATCTTTATTGCTGTCGGCGGAAGGAGCAGAAATTGATTTCTTGGCGACAGAAACGTAACTATTTCCGGGTGTAGGCGTCTGGGATTTCACAAGTTTCCTTGCTTCTTGATACGAGATTTGTTTTTTTATTTTTGTGGTTATAATTTCTTTTTCCTGTTTCCAGGCAAAACAGTTTCGTGAAAACGAAGTGTGCTCCCCCTTGCAGTTAACACACTTTTCTGTTCGGGTGCAATCATTGCTTTCATGTCCGACTTCTGCACAACGGGCGCAGGTGAGTGTTCCGCGGCAAGAAGTTTTCGAATGTCCGAATCGTTGGCACTTGAAACAGCGGAGTGGGTTGGGTATATATGGCCTAACAGCGAGGCGCATATAACCTGCTTTAATATGTTCAGGCAATTTGGCGGAGTCGAAAGTTAGTATCAGGTGCTTTGTATTTAGGAGATGACCATCCCTCCGAATCGTAATGCGGCGAACATGGGTCACTCCTTGACTACTTAGTTCTTCAGTTATTTTTTCCACGGATTCATTCAGCAATTCCCCACAGGAAATAACGCCCTTAGAGGAGTTCAATGTGGCATGGGGGTTAACAGTAACAGGAATAGTCGACAATGAATTTAATTTTGATATTTGTTTTGCTTGCTTCGGGGATTCCACTGCAACAAGAAGGTCACCAGACCGAAGTTTTTTGGTTGACTTTACTTCGCCTACACTACTAGTTATTCCTTTTTCAACCAAGAAAGGCGATACAGTATGGAATGTTTCATTACTAGTGGAAATTCGGTGAATTATAAAATATGTTGGAAAAGTGTGTCGTTTCGAAGTTGATTCTAATCGTTGCCCACTGAAGGGACCAGTTTTTCTTTTTCCCATATGACATTTGTCGGGATTCAGGCCCAACGGCACCACCCACCACGGAGCCCAACAAGGGAAGGCAGCCACCGGCTCTGGGTATTCCCAGCCTCGGCGCTTACCTTGGTGCTAGCCGGAACCTATACGCTCAGGATCACCCCCGGGGACAGTGACCACCCTTAACGCCAAGCCCAAGGAGTGACCCCTTCGCTTGATCCCCTTGAGCAGCCCAGCCAAGTGGCTGCGATACCAGCCGATTGATACACCGGGGACCGAAATGTACCTCCCGTCTAATGGGTCGCCACGCACGGCCAACACGTGGGGGTATGTTGCTGTCCATGAGAAGCAGGAAGCAAACAGAGCGGCAACAGCTTCTCATGGAGAGCTCCCTCGCCAACCCTCGAGGGAAGGAAGAAAAAAGGTGAAACTCAAAAAAGAGGCAAAACTCGAAAGGAGAGCAGACACTAGGGTACCTCGGGGTCGTGAAGCCCGTCACA